>JAGDQP010007830.1:0-65554 GCA_022664845.1 Lepisma saccharinum | reverse complement strand
GGGGGGGGGGGGGGCATGACCGCACGAGTCGCTAAATATTGGGGATTTGAAACCTACTATAGCGGCAAAAATTAGGATTTCCGATTAGCGACATTTAGGCGGTATTTTCAATATCTAATAGGAGAGTTCTATTCAATATTGAAGTTTACTTGATCAGATAAATTTTCAAAGCTAAGTTCTTGAAAATATATTGACATAAAAATTTCCTTTCGGATCAACAAAGAAAGAAAAAGAAAAGATAAAAAAAAAATTGTTAAAGAAAAAACGAGCGAGAGAGAGTTTTTTTGTTTTATTTTGAACAGTCTAAAGGCCTCTAGAGACGATCAAATAAATCTTGAATCAAATTCTGATTGACGAACTAGTACACCATCTAAACTTTTTCAGTAAAATGTCTTGTTATATGTCAGAGAAATATACGCGTAGTTTTATATAGAATTTCGTAGACAAAACATTTTGGGTTGATAGTTTATGCTACAATTGCTAAAATCATTTTTAAAAAGTGTTAAACAAGGGGTTCAAGAATTATTTGATCGTCTGTGAAGGCCTTAAGACAGTGTGGAACAATACCACGATTTTAAGACCTTCAAGAGGTAGGCGGCTTTGGCTCAGGCCTGTTGGCTGATGATGAGTGAATTGGTGGAATTAAGAAAGTGAGGGGAAACGGGAGAGCCCCGAGTAAAACCCCACATACGGTGTTTGTTCATGTTCACCACAAAACCCACATGCCGCGTGCCGGGATCGAACCAGGGACCTTATACACCAGAGATGAGCGCTCTCTATCACTGAGCCACCGCGTGTAGGGTTCGGTAGGGGTGTACGAAAATTGATTTTCACGAACTGCATAAATTGTATGTTATTCCAATGTGCATACCCAATCAACAGCTGGATGTGAACGAACATTTTCTAGTTTGCGCCAAGTAAAAGAGTATCTTCGTAACAGAACTGGCACTGATAGGGTAAATGTACTTTCAATTGAGAAGAAACTTGCTAAGTCTCTGGACATAACTCAAGCTGTAGATAAGTTCGCCAGTGCACACAAACACAGACGTAGTGTTTACGCAAAGCTCATGCTGCAGATCTTAAGTGCGCGAGGTTACTTAAAAATTAGACATTATAGATATTTTTAGCTATTATACGCATTATAGATATTATGGGTTTAGGTATTATATACATTTTTGGTCTCAGAAAACTGAATATAATTCTTTTATATCGCAAGTACTAAGTAATGAGGTACTATATACTAGTGAGAATTCATTTTATAAACAGAAACTTTATTGCATAACGCCGCAATTGAATTTTATTCTACAAGAGAAATAAATGAATTTTGTAAAAATGTGTTGTTTCAATTGAGGAGTAAATTTGTTTAAATACATTATCTTAATTTTTACAAATTAGATGTATCATATTTAAAAGCCATATTTGTATTAAAAATATTTAATATTTATATAAAATATGTGTTTTAAAAAGTAAACATACTAGTTTGATACTAAGTTCAACCGAAATATTTCTTAACACGGCGCATACTAGCATTGCTTTCACATAGTAATTTTGATCCTAACTTAAATTTGAAGAATACACATATATGCGTATGTGTGTGTTTTATTAATCAGGCCCCCCCAAGATTTTCAAATAAAATGTTGTAGCCCCCCGGATGCTTTATCCTGGCGCCGTCCCTTTTCACATCCGAGGATACAACCACTGAAACCAGATTAAAAGCTTAAATAAAAAATGCTACATTTACAAACGGTTGTTGTCAATTTGTTAGAGAGCAAAATACTTTTTAATTGAAGAGTATGAATCGAAAACTTGCTCAGTCCATTCGTACTGGAGCCAGTCGTTTTTGCTTTATAACTGTTGGTGATTCTTAAATGTGCTCTGTGTCGCGTTATAGGTAATAAATTTGTATGAATCTGAGAAGTCTCCAGATTTGCTACGCTACATTATATTTGCTATTTCTGAAAAAGGACAGAACGTATTTTGGAATCATATGTTCAATTGGTGCCTTACCTGGTTCTTTGCTGCATCTCCAATCAGTCTTTCGTGGTTTGTAAAAGCGACGTAACTCGGAGTTGTCCTGTTTCCTTGGTCATTTGTAATTATTTCCACTTTACCGTTCTGCCATACAGCAACACATGAATATGTGGTGCCCAGATCAATGCCAACTGCTGGAGCTTTAGAAGGCATATTTTCGTCAAACGTACAAATAATGACAGAAAACAACAGTTCCTGATATCCACACACGCACTTCACATGTCTCTCGTCGTTTTGTACGAACACTCAACTACTTACTCCTGTGACCTGTGTAAACTGTAAAACATCAATCAGGTTGCCACACACGCAGACGCACGCTCTTGTATTTATACATAAGTCAGCTGATAACCAGAAGTTACTCGAACATCCCTTCCCCATACCACGCACGTGGAACTAGGAAAGAATCAATTTCGAGAACTGCGCTTCCATTGGATGCGTTGCATGTGATCCTCAGACAAGCTTCCTGATTGGCTAGTGGCCAGGGGTGTGGCGATAGCAAGAATAGGTAGAAGGGGTCGTTGTGTCACGCGTGGTTTGTGGTAGAATTGCCTGGAAATTTTGAGAAGCAGCGCGTGAATGATAGGCAATTCTCGTGACTGAAAGAAGCATCTTTGGGTAAACCTGTTGTTTTCTCTTGACCAGCTTCTGTGCAGAAGCAATCTGGTATAATGCTTTCCGATATATATTCCTACAGATTACGGATGTATTATATAGGGTGACCAGAAAGTTTTTGACAAAAAAGAGTATGAGCTGTATAACATACGTATATGCAATATAGGCGCTCTTGAAAGTTTAAATATATGAAAGTAGGGTTAAATTCTGGTAATTGCTACCATTTTTGCCCATAGAGCAGGGAAAAATAAGTTGTTATATTCTGTCTCTGTAGCTCCCCAGAAGTTCAAAATTAGAACAGAAACTTCAGCTGTTGCATCCTCCCTTTCAATTTTTCGTAGGGTAGGCCTAATTAATCCATAGCTGCTTTGACTTTCTTTATTGATTCGAAAATTTAATATCATATTTTTAAAAGGGCATCAGAATAAGGAGTATAAGTTTTTGGGAAATTGAGAAAAGCCTTTTAAAATTGAAAATTAAAATCTGCCAAGTTCGATCGTTTTGAAAGTGATTTTGAGTCATGGTATTGTATCGCTATTGCAATGGATAAAAAAGGTAAAGTTGTTCACCTGGGTGATACCGGTACGCACCGGGGATGTCGAGGTAGCGCTCCACATATGGTGCAAAGTGAGGTCTCACGCTCGACCTCCTTTACCATCCCACCAAGGTGCCCAGGAATGCGAATGACCCTCTGATACTCAATTTGATAGGAGGCTGAATGGATCTCAGAGTGCCATGCATGGGAACACTGCGAGAAAAGTCTCCGGTGTCCTGGCCGGGTTATGAACCCTATTCGTCGACAGACGCGCTACCATCTGAACTACGTGTAAAAATTGAAGATTGATACCCGTTTCAAAAATTTGAAGAAAAAGCACAGAAAGACATTTATTTGCTTTGTCATTCATTTAAGTTTCTAAACGAACATATAATGTTTACTACATACGTTATCAATTCCATTCAATTATTTTTTTCTGAAGTTCATAACAGACTTATCATTGAAACAAAAATCATCAACGGACAGTAAATTTAGTCATCGTCTTAGTTTTCATTGTTCACAGACCAATGTAAAATCTCATCATGGTATTCTAAAGCAGTGTGCGAATTAACGGGAGGATGAGGGGGAAATTCCCCCTGTGAGTCTGCATGTGGACGCATAATGGATTAGGTTCATCATGTAATTTTCTTAACAACATTTCATCCCGCCGTATACAAATTCGTTAATTCGCACACTGTTCTAAAGTACTCGTCAGGCCAGTGGCGCCGACGTGAAGAAAACATTGGGGGGGGGGGGATCAGTAGTCGAATTGATAATTAAAATAAAATTTTACAGATGGGAACTTCAAGAAAAAGTAACTTCATTTTTACTCTACTGCACTACTTAATGCCAATAAGAATACACTTTTCCTTGCGTTTGAAATACCAAGTCTTAATAATCGCACTAAATGATTAATAGCATCACTCGTTTTGTTCTTATTACAAATCGCGCGATAAAACGTTCTCTTATTTTGCACTACATTCTCGTATTGACGTAAATCAACGTATGTATGATTTACATGCACAGCAAACACATTAGGCATCTCGTGCGTTTAACTGGAAACGCGATCAAAGTCGGAAATTTCTGCATTTTGGCCTTTCAAGATTAAAGATTTATTGAGAGGAAAGACATTGAAATTGCTCTGCGTTGCAACGTTGTAATTGCAATGGGTACGACGAGTCTTTTTGAAATTAAAGTCTATTTATTTCTAAATGAATTCGTATTCTTGAATGACATCCCATGTTTTTGAAAAGTGATTCAATTACTCTTGTTTTTGAATGGCCTTTAGGCACCTTTGGTCCAGACCCTAAAAATAAACCTAACACTAGAACGAAATTATCTTCTCAGATACTGATCCATAATATTGTTTTATTTCAGAAGACAATTACACGTGGAGGAGAGGAATTCTTTAATATTGAGTGTTGATATTAAGTCTAACAAGCCATTCTTGTTTAATAAAATCACTGTGCGATCTCTTTCTAAGCTGTTATTATTATAAGATGAAAGAATACTAAAAACTCAATCAGAATGAGCATTCTTCCGTGAAAAGGGGTTGGAATGGCGTTTGTCCAGATATCCTCCTTTCATTTGTCTGGTAAGAGCAGTGGAAACTCCAATCAGGTCGATCAATGGTAGAATTCGAACCTGCATGACTTCCTAATGATTCTGAATGAAAGGATGTATGAATGTCTTCAAATAACGGACATAAATTAATTTAGAATGTCTACATAATTTAAAGATATTTTGCAAAAAATACCTTAGCAGCAAGATTTTGATTTCTGAGGAGGGAGTATAAACAATGTAAAAAATAAATTAACCTGCTGCTAATACACTGTTAACTTCAGTACTAATCGGAACACGATATAGTCCTATATTTAATTACATTTCTCACATTATTCTGAACAAAATTGTGTCCAAATCTCATTTTCGAAAAAAAATAAGAGAGGCCCTTTATGCCGAACACCATCGAAAGTTACATGTGATACGTAAACTACTAACTAACTAATTCTATGGCTTATGGAACTCTCAAGTCATCGCCGCAGTAACAAACGTTCGCCATTGGATTTTATCCTGTGCAACATTAAGCCAGTTCTCATCACGAACACCTAATTCTCGAAGATCTCTTCTAATATTGTCCTCCCAACGATGTCTCGGTCTTCCCAATTGGCCTCCTTCCATCCGGCCTTCCAACCAGCATAGAATATAATCTTCGTTTTCTCCCCCATCCGAGCTACATGGCCTGCCCACCTTAGTCGTCGCGATTTCATTATTTTTGCAACATCTGGTAAATCGTACAGTCCGTGGAGTTCTTCATTATGCAGTTTCCTCCATTCTCTAGTCATCTCGTCCCGTTTCAGTCCATATATCTTTTCTCAAAACCTTCTTTTCAAACACTCGTAATTTATGTTCATCTGCTAGGGGGCGTACTCCAACTTTCGCAAGCATAAAATATTACCGGCATAATAACCGTTCTCTATATTTTCAGTTTCAATTTCCTTGATATTAATCGCGATGTTAGAAGTTTTTGGACTGAATAGAAACATGCGTTCCCCGATACTAAGCGACTTTTTATTTCTTCCGTGACATCATTTTTGCTTGTTACGTATGCTCCCAAGTATTTAATTTTGTTTACTTTCTCTATGGCCGCATCCCTAATTCTTATGTTTTTATTTTCTTCATTCCTTGTGTTTCGACTTGTTATCATGTATTTTGTTTTATCTATGTTTACCTATAGACCTATCTCATCGCACGCTTCTACTAAGGCATCGGTGTTGCTTCTAGTGCATCTATACGTATATCGTCCCCTATTAAATCTATATCATCCGCGTATACGACGCAGTTGATTAAAACCATTCAATGATAGTCCCTTTTTGTCCCCTTTAATTTTCAAAATCGCATATTCTAACGCAAAGTTAAACAATAGTGGAGACAAGGAATCACCTTGTTTCAATCCGTTGCGAATCTTGAGACTATTTGACATATTATTACCTATCCGTACTCTGCTTATGGGGTCATTGAAACACATCTTCACTAGTTGAACCATTTTTTTTTTCGGAATTCCAAATTGTACCAGGATATTGTATAGCTTTTCCCTTTTGACAGACTCATATGCTTTCTTAAAATCAAAGAATAGCTGGTGAATCGTCTCATTGTATTCCCGTTTCTTCTCCAAAATTTGAATTGGCGAAAATCTGGTCCAACGTGGATATGTTTCTTCTAAATTCACATTGGTGATCTCTAAATCAACATAAACTACAGTCAGTTAAATGGACGAATGAGTGAGTGAACTACTGAATAAATGAACACATCAACAACATGCTGTATATGAATTACTTTGAAGTTTGAAGAACTCTTGATAGTTTGTTAGACGCAATTATATGTATGAATGAATGAATGGCCTTTGACAGTGAGAAATATCAAATTTTATTTTTGACCTTAGACAAATGTATCTCAGGTCTTGTACAGTTGGGGAAGGAATTACTTCCTGCCGATGCCAGGGTATACTTTTAAGGAACCATATCGGCATGTGCCTGGGATGACTAAGGAAGTACCTGTCAGGATGGCCGGCCGATGGGATCGATCCCGAGACCTTTCGAATGCTAATTCAACGCTCTAGTAACTTAGCTACGGCCACTCAAATAACCTATTGAACGAAAGAATATAATTATGAAAGTCTTGACACACATATACCATTAAATTGTATTTCTTTTTCTTTTATTTCTTTTATATATTTCTAGTCATCTAGTCATTTCTCTGTCATGGATAGAGTTCATCTAACGTTCTGTTAAAAGTTAGCAGATGCTAAAAGAATCACTCGAAAAAAATTGACAAATCGCCACAGCAGTGCAAGCGCACTGCATGGCAGGGAAGAAGAAAATCGTCTCCTGAAATACTGTGCTTTTCTACTTATACTGTTTATACTTGCTATTAGCTATAGTCAAAAATGAGCTTGAAAGTTCAGTACATGCACTCTTTCTCTCATTACATTAGATTATATTTAATTTTTAACTACCTTGTATCCTTGTATAATGTATTCGGAATTTAGAAATTTAGAAAATTGAATAGAAGACATTCAGTTAAAAAATATGTTGGAAGTAATAAAGATAAGTGAAAGAGTATTATTTGAGATACTTCTGGATAGAAAAGAGTATAGAGTATTTTAACCTCTAAAAAAGTATAATACTCTTAAAAAGAGTATGTCTGGTCAGTGGCTTGGTCACCCTACGGATATAAATTTCAGTAGGATGCCCAGAAATCTGTTGGCCAAAAAGAGTATAACATAATGCTGTACAGGCGCGCACACAAGCATTAACTATATGAAAGTAAGGTTGAATTCTACTATTGGTTTTAGCTTCTAAAGCAGGAAGTAAATAATAATAATAATAATAATAATAAGTTATATTATCTCTCTGTGACTCCTCAGAATTTCAAAATGTAGGACAGAAACTTTAGCTGTTGTTATAATCTCTCTTCCAATTCCAATTCGACTTTCCTTATTGATTCGAATTCGATTGAAAACTTTTGTTTTTATTTCTTATTCATTCTTCTATTCTACGTCATAATATCTCCCGTCATAGGCATAGTTCATCTAAGTAAGTCCCCCCCCCTAAAAGTTAACAGATGCTGCAAATATATCTAGAAAAAAAATATGGATAAATCGCCATAGCAGTTCAAGCGATCTGGCGATATTGAGACGTAAATAGCTTTACAGTCAAAACTGCCTTTGAAAGTATAATACGTACACTCTTTCTCTCATGATGTTTAACTCTTAACTATATTTTTTGTATGATGTATTTGAAATTTACAAATTCACAAGACATTGGACGCGGAAATATGTTAATTGTTATAAGGATCAAGAAAAGAGTATAATTGGAGATACAGTAAAACTCGGTTATAACGACATCGAAGGAACCTGAAAAGTTGTGTCTTTATAACCGAGTTTTATGCTCTCAGTCGAGTGAGATGGAAAATGATGCGGAACAAACTTAACTAGGGCTAGTTTTGATTGTATTCACTCGAAAACTTGTCATTAATAGTGCAAGTCGATATACAACATAAAGTACAGTACTTTATTAAAATTCAGCCGTGTAAGATGGTAGAAAATGACATAACGTAGAATAGAGTACTGTTTTAAATTCCATGTAACAGTAAAATTAGTCTGACTAAATTCACGACAAAAATCAGTTTTTCATCTTCCATTCTCAATTTCACGTATAATTTCAACTGTTTCTTCTAAAGTTTAAGCTTTCTTTTTCTAGCTATGCTGAACCTTTAAACTAGTGAAGGTAGTAGTACTACTGATCGTCCAAGGGCGACAATTGTGTGTGGAACTTCCCTGTAACAGTTTCCGAAGGTTGACAGAAAGGGGGAGGGTAAGGAACCTCTTGACACAGCCTCGAGTTCTGCTGAAGGTCAAGCAGTAATAGAATTGAAAAACACGGTTCCTTAATCTTTAGCCTACCACGACCCTCTGATTAGCGGCGCGCGTGACCTCTGTCTTTGTTTCCACTGTTGCCATACTTCAAGCGCCCCTCTTTCCCCGCAATCAGTTGCTCATAGGCGTTTCCTAAATTCTTCCTTCATGTAACTGGGTGCAAAAGTAAAATGATAGTATTAGGAGACAGCCATTGTAGAGGATTAGCTGCGAAAATAAAAGAGGCACAAGATAATTATAATGTAGAAAGGTTCACAAAGCCAGGGGCACCGATGAGTGAGGTACTAAAATGTGTAGACACGTTACATAACGACTTAAATAAACAAGATGTGGTGGTAATTATAGGAGGATCAAATGACAGTGGCAAGAATGAAACTGGCAAAGCTATCTTTGCATTAAAAAAACATTTATTGAATCTTTCTCACACAAATGTAGTTGTATCGACTATTCCACACAGGCACGACTTAATGTTAGGATTAATTGTAAATAAAGAAGTAGGCAGGGCAAATACCAAGATAATATCAACATGTCAACGTTTTCGTAGCGTAAATGTACTTGATATGGCAACAATTGAAAGACGGTTTTTCACAAGACAAGGTCAACATTGAAACGCAAAAGGTAAGAAAAGTGTAGCTGAAACTTTATGTTCACTTGTAAAAACTAAAGTAAGTAAAGAAGCCATTCCGTTACATCCTCCTGAATTACAATCATGCAGTGGCCTGCCAGTAGACAAAGAAATAATAAAAGAAAAGACTGATGAAAAACACACACAAAGTAACCCAAATTGCACTAGCAGCTCTAAGGTATCCGTTCAAAAGTACCCAAGTTTCATCCATAATGAAAGAGTAAGCACGAATGGGATGAGATGAAAGTACAAAGGAAAGGAAAGGTATCAAATAAAGGTAGAAATGAACTACGTAAATCACAGAGAGAAAGGAAGCCATCTACTATGTATAGAGAAAGTTTTTTATGGTAGATTCTTTTACAGTATTTTACGAAAATGTGCAAGGTTTATCTATAGTTAAACAACTATCACTTGAGGTCCTATTACAAAATGATTTACATAATCTAAAAGTCCTATGTTTGACAAAACATTGGGCAAGTGAAGAAAATATGAATTTTAAAACTATATCTAACTTTGAGCGTAAAACATACTACTGCAGATCCGTAATGAGCAGGGTTGGATTTCGGTTTCATTTTTTGGCCTGGCCCACTGCTCCGATGGGGTACATTTTTGGAGCAGTATAACGGTTCATTAAAGAATAATAATAATAATAATAACAATTATTATTATTATGCTTTGTTCCGCTATGCGCTTGGAAACTTTTGGCCTATCCCGGCGAGGCCAGTGTAGGGCCTAAATCCGCCCCTGCGCCTTTTAGCTTCCCCAGAAATTAAGCTCTGATTCTAACAGAGATTCAAAATCACTTACATATTTGAGTAACTTACTCTTCATGTCTTGTTTTTCATATCTGACAATGGACTAGACACTAGAAGTTCAATTATTTCATGCTGAGAAGAAAGCTCAACAACAATGGATTAAGTTTGGACTCACCAACAGATTTCACCCGAAGAGGCGATCTGACCGAAATCCAGAAAGAAGTTACAAAACTATGCCAATATGGTTATAATGATTTTCTATCAAACAAAATTTCTCGTAAGACAAGTATTTTTACACTTACGCGATTTCTTTTTAGTTGTAACTGATAAGATTTTCCCCTTACATATTGCTCCATATATATAGTATATTTTATTATCACTTTGAAGACTACTCTGCTGGAAATAAAATTGTGCAGGAGGATTTTGTTTCATTTTCTCGTGTAAAATTTGAGTTACGACTTCCCTTTCGTTATATACAGGGTGTTGCAAAACAACACAAACAAAACTATTTCACGGGATTACTGCCATGAAAATTAAAAAAAAAAGATAAATACTTTATTTCGACGATATAGACTTCCAAAAGCGTGGGAAAATAAGCTCGAGTTTGATATTTTCAATACCACTAACAGAAGAATTGAGGTGTCATGGTACCCTAAAATACTTCAAACCTACGGTTGCTATATTTCAAAAGTAAAAATACGGGGTGCTACCAATCTACGAAAATCTTTGAAATGTGCAAAATAAAAAAAAAACTTAAACACTTTAATTTACTTCCTTGTGTTAAAAACTATGTCAATTTTATGTCCAACATTCCTATCCCGTTTCCCTGTTCTGACGCCGCTCAGCTTGTTTCGAGGATAAAGACAACACAAAATGTTCACTATTGTTGTCGGAAACGAACAACAGAAAAGGGTTTATTTATTAGGCTTGTATTTAGCGACATACTTGGCGCTTTTCTTGTGAAAAAAATATTTAAGACCAATAAATGATTTTGAATGAACTTCTGATTGGTGGAATATGAAAGGAATACGAAGGGAAAAAAGTGTGCCTTCTCCTCCATTTGAAACTCATCTGTCCTGCCCTAAACTGCCTTTGGCAATGGGAGAAGCACTGTATTATGACACCGACTGGGTTGTGTTTTTCGGGAGAAAATTCAGCTTGGTTTGTTCATACAGCTTTCTTTCCATTCATTATTTCCAGTCTGGGGAAAGGCTCTTCAACTTCTGCAACCACCAACCTTACGCGGTCATAAAATTATTTATGTATACATCGCAATTGTGTCAGTGCTAGTAGCATTTTGTCCTGTTATCTCTTTCTTTCTCTTACAATCTTGTCACTCATATCTTCTCTTTTTCTGGTTCAGAGGGATATATTTGAAGGGCGACGATTGACAACGTATTGCAAAATTAATCGCTTCCATGGAGAGATCGGAAGAGGGCAAAAGAAGTTAGTGAACGTCGAAGGAACCTCCGAAGTCCGAATTGTTATTTGCTTTCAGCGAGTCTATGATAAAAAAAAGTGGGGAAAGTGAAGATATTTTACAGAGGCCTCTTTGTTTTGTAACGGGATTACAAATGTTGGGTGTTTGTCCAGGGTGAAAAATTCTTCCAACTTCTGCGAGATTGAATGCACGTGTGGTTCCAACCATCGTTTCCAAACACTGAACTTAAAAATATAATAAACTTTCCATTTCATTATGAATGTGAAATTTTCAAATTTATTTTGAATCGTCATTCACTGAGCATAAACGGATAAGTGGAATGTTATGGATCATTCATGTAATAAATTCATTTTTAGAACAAGTATGAAAACACTATTTGAAATATTACACCCCCAAAAGTGGGGTGTTTGCAATAATGCATCAGGGGGTGTTGGGTGTAAGGCCTTAGGTGTGTGTGAATAAATCACTGACTTAAATTGCATGTGGGAGATGATAATAGGACAAGGTTTCTTCCAAGAGGGGACGAAAATTCTAGTTACACCACTCGTAATAGCATACGGAACATAATTTGAAACAGGAAAGGACTGGTAAACAAAGGGCCCTACTCGGGAAACGAAAAAGCTCTATTGCTAGTGGGTGTTGTGGAGCGTGGGTTCCAAATACACCTTTCAAGGACCTTCAATACCGTTCATGGTAGTGGGCCCCTCAAAACTTGTAAAGGCCTTTACGATACTGATCAGGGGCCTGTTTCACGAAAGTACTTGTCAATTTTTCACTCTTCGGTTTCCATTTCCAGAGGACTGTCACAAGACAACCAACCTTCCACCTCAATATTTATGTGTACTGTCGTTTGGTTGCCTAGTTTTGGAAGTCAAAAGTTTACTAACAATTGAACATTGCCTACTATAATCACTCTCCTTGCACAAAATGATAGAACAGTGACTGACTGAATGAGAACAAGGTCTTGTGGCGGAAGGTAAGCGCTATTGAGACAGCCTTCCAGAAATGCAAACTGAAGGGTGAAAAATTGGCAAGTAATTTCGTGAAACAGGCCCCAGTTTTCAAAATACAAAGTTTTAGTAACGTAAATATTGCGCCTTAAAAAAGTATGAATGTATTAAAGCCTTGTGCATTTATCATTAAACATTACAGGCCCCTTCTAGCGATTTGTAAGGGCCCTACAGACACAGTAGGCCTGCTGAGATGGTATAACACTAACACTACCTCCATCTATAAGTCTTCTGTGTGAAAATTGCTAATTTTAGACTCCCGACAAGACTCTAACGTCATATGTAGTAGCAAAAGTGGAGTAAGTGGTCTTCTTTATTTTGTACCATAACATTACACTTCCAAGACAAAAGGACCGGCGAGGGCGAGGGGGGTGCCTGGGAATTTCCGTCTTTCCGGCGGGCCAGTCCGCCCCTGGTTTCAAATTTCCTGGAGCCTTCAAAAGTTCCTTCTTAGCAGTACAACTATTCTACGGAGAGGTTTATCTGCAAGAAATCCTCAGCAAACACAAAGCTAGTGGGCATGACAATGCTTGTGAGAATTTTGGCACTTACTTTAACATTAAGATAATACGTTATTTAAATTTTAGTTCGACCGATTCTATAAAGTAATTTTCGTTTATCCACAGAACAGAACTGGGGTTTAACAGACTACAGCGGGATTTGGCCTGGCCCGGTCAGGCCTCTGAAAACTTTTAGGCTGGCCGGGCCCGAAATCCACCCCTGGTAATGAGAAAAGGAGGGCCTTGCATATTTATTAGATCAGGTATCAAAACAAGAGAAGTACCAAAGTTTGCCTATTTAAATGAAGAAAAACATTTTGAAAGTTGTATTTTAGATGTAAACTTAGTTACAATATGTATCTATCGAACTCCGGATAGCTTTGTAAATATATTTCTAGGAAAATTAGATCATATTTTAGAACACTATAATAGTACTAAATACACACCTGTTGTAGTTGGGTACCTAAATATTAATTTTGAAACACAAGCAGTAAACTCAGGGTCAAATATTTTATTCAAAACATACAATCTAAAACCAACCATATTTATGCCTACTAGAATCACTAAAAACTCCAGCTCAACAATCGATCAAATATTAACACTGATCTTTTAACTTTTAAATCTCTAGTTATAAATACAGTGTTTTCTGATCACGAAGACCAACTAGTTACTCTAGGTAATATAAAACTTTCTCCAAAAGGTGTAGAGCAAATTTTTTTTTAAATTGTGCAGGACTTAAGTAATGAAAATGTTAATTATTTCAACTACCTTTTAAGAAAAGAGACTTGGGATGATATCTACATAAATGAAAATGTAAACAATATATGTGATGCTTTATTAGATACTATTTACTATAATTTCGAAAGGGTTTTTCCGACAAAGAGAGTTCAAATTTAAAAAAAGAGAAGGCCAGCATGGATTACATCAGTAGTTAAGAAAGCACAAACTCAATGTTTACTTCTGAATAAAATAAAGAAAAGACAGGGATCACAGCAAGCTGAGTTAAGATATAAAGAGTACAGAAAACTATATAAGAAAATACTAAAAAATTCTAGACAAAGTTATTACAATCAGAAAATCCAAAATTCAAAAAATAAAACCAAAGAGATGTGGAATATTGTTCAGAATAAATTGAATCTTACGAAGAGTGCGTTTAATACGATTACCTTAAATCATGAAGGTCATCAGATAGTAAATCCAATTGACATTGCAAAAAATTTAATGATTATTTTTTAAATGTAATCTCGGATCATATTAAGTCTCCTAACTTACTAACACGTGAAATTGATAAAATTAAGATAAATAAATGCGATAAAACAATTTTTCTTCAACCTGTAACGAAGATAGAATTACAAAATATTGGAAGAGAATTAAAACTTTCTAATTCTTCTAGTATAGATAACATATCAAATAATTTATTCAAGAAATGTTGGGAAAATATTAGATCCATTATGTTACCTTGGCAACAAATCTCTCGAAAGTGGTGATTTTCCAGAGAAGTTAAAAACGGCTAAACTTAAACCAATACACAAGAAAGGATCACGTGAAAACGTTAAAAATTACAGACCTATATCACTGTTACCTGTAGTCAGTAAAATACTAGGAAAAAAAAATGTTCTTTCTGTTAATTTCTTTGACACTTACAACATTATTTCTAATACTCAACATGGTTTTCTAAAAGGAAAATCTACCGAAACAGCAATATGCCAATTTACCGGAAAATTTTTAGAGCTTTTGGATAACAAATTTCTTTGTCTAGGCTTATTCCTTGACTTAACGAAAGCTCTTGACGTAGTACAACACAATATTTTTATTTAAAAAAATGCAAAATTATGGAATAAGGAGAATAGCATACAATTGGTTCAAATCATATCTAACGGAGAAAACAAGCAGTTGAAATATCCTATATAATAATAACACTATAGAAACATGCTTATCAGATGAAAAAGAAATTAAATATGGAGTTCCTCAAGGGTCTGTACTGGGTCTCTTGTTATTTCTTATATATATTAATGATTTTCCTCTAAATATAAACGCAACCAATACAACATTATTTGCAGATGATACTTCTGTATTAATATGTGGTAAAGTTGAAGACTCGCTTTATAGTAATAGTAAAATGGCATTAGAAGATCTATCATTATGGCTTAAAAGAAATGGCTTAATATGAAATGCTGATAAAATGCATGCGTTGATATTTCAGAACAACAGAAATATTTCACCACAGCTTACACTCTCGTTTCATAACAAAAACATAAGTTTTGTGAATAGTAGCGTATTTTTGGGACTAACACTGGACAAGCACATGAGCTGGGAAGAACATATAAAATGTTTGGTACTTTAATTAAGCAAACTATGTTATACCATAAGAACTATAACTAACTAACTAAGTCTATGGCTTATGGAACTCGCAAGTTCATCGCCGCAGTAACAAACGTTCGCCATTGAATCCTACCCTGGGCAATATCAAGCCAGTTTTCATCGCAAACACCTACTTCTCGAAGATATCGTCTAATATTGTCCTCCCAACGGCGTCTCGCTCTTCCCTATGGCCTCTTTCCATCCGGCCTTCCAACCAGGATAGAATATAATCTTCGTTTTCCCCCATCCGAGCTACATGGCCTGCCCACCTTAGTCATCGCGATTTCATTATTTTTACAACATCTGGTGAATCATACAGTCTGTGGAGTACATTATGCAGTTTTCTCCATTCTCTAGTCATCTCGCCCCGTTTCGGCCCGTATATCTTTCTGAAAACCTTCTTTTCAAACACCCGTAAATTATGTTCATCTGCTAGGGGTCGTACTCCAACTTTCGCAACCGTAAAGTATTACCGGCAGAATAACCGTTCTGTATATTTTTAATTTCAATTTCCTTGATATTAATCGCGATGTTAGAAGTTTCTGGACTGAATAGAAACATGCGCTTCCCGATACTAAGCGACTTTTTATTTCTTCCCTGACCTCATTTTTGCTTGTCAGGTATGCTCCCAAGTATTTAAATTTGTTTACTTTCTCTATGAACTCGCAAAAAATAAATGAAGAAACAGCAAAATCACTCTATTATGCTTCATTCCATTCACTGCTACGATATGGAGTAATCTTTTGGGAAACTCTCACAAGAGCATAGACATTTTCAAATTACAGAAAAGAGTTGTTCGTGTAATTGCATGTAAAAAACCAAACACACTATGTAAGCAAAATTTTAAATCATTACAAATCCTTCCGCTACCTGGCATTTACCTGTACGAACTTCTTATATGTTAACTATATCATGAACAGAGATGTACATTACTATACGAGACAAAAAAAATTATTTCCATTTAAATAATCATAATACTACATTATACCAAAAAGGTGTAGAATATGCTGGAAAGCATTTATATAATATGCTACCCATCAAAATCAAACGAGAAAATAATATTCAAAGGTACCAAAAGAATGTTAAAAACTCTTTTTCTTCAAAATGTGTTCTACAAAATAGACGTCTATGTAAATTTTTGTAATAGTCGTTAATTTATAATTGTAGTTTGTAGTAGTTTTCCTTTTCTTTTGTATATTGTTATTCATGTTTTGTAAATTGATATGTCCAATATCATTTACATAATAAAAGGATGAAAAAACAAAACAAAAAAACAATACAATACAATCTCCTACCGGAAGCTCGGTCATCTTAAGGAGTGTCCCTATAACGTCGTCTCCTTTCCTTGTGCCCTTTTTTGCCTCCTTTGGCCAAGGATACATCCTTCGCGGCCTCTTCGTAGCGTTCACATCTTTCATGTGGAAACTAGCGCCACCTATGAATTGACGGATGAACAAAGCAATCGCGCTTAAAAACAAGGAAATGACCTCGCGTGAAAACCGGTGGGGTGGAGAGGAAAGTCCCGCGCGATTAGCATCATGTCTCCCGTTGTTCCTTCCATTGTATCAATGGAGTTATGGTCGTTACTTTCTTTGTTTGTTTGTTCTTTTGTGGTATTTGGGAGATTATGTTTAATAAGATAGACGCTATCTTATGTGGTGCTCCATTCTCTTCTGCTCTTGTGCAAACGATAGAAAAATACGACAATAAATGATCTGATGTGTTGCTTTTTTAAATATCGCGTTGGATTGCCTCTTGTTGAATTGAAGTATAACTTTAGGCATCTTTGAATCGGACCGGCATATGGTAAAGGAAAGAATGGGAAAGAAAGCCGTCAGGATCTTACGTGCCATTCTGGTATTCGCTTAGTAAAGATCCTGGAAAATCTGCCAGGATGGTCGCCCGTGAGATTCGAACTTGAACTTTATTTATGACTTTTAGGCATCTAAGGCTCAGGCTGGGTCAGGGGAGGGAAAGGATGCGGGTAGGTGTCGTCCAGTGTCTAAATGAAGGTACCATCCAGGCATTTGCCTGGTGTGATTGTGGAAAATCTCAGTGAGAATTGGAAGGAGTCGAGCAGAGCCTAAGTTGTAGGTACCATCCGGCATTTGCCTGATATGACTGAAGAAAATCCCTGGAAAGAGCGGCATTTGACATTACAAGGATCATCAAGATTCTAGGCGTCGTCTTCATTTCCACGAAAAGCTATGCTTGTTTCCCAATCACCATAATTACATCAATACCAGCACTGTTCTTCGTTCCAAAATACACCACCAGCATTTAGTACCTGGAAACACCAGCATTGTGCTCACTCAAGTAATGCAACTATAACTTTTCTTAGCGTCATTCTATCAATATAACAAACTCATGAAAACGTGAGTGAGTGATGGATCTGCAAAAGTATTTAAAATTTAGCGTAAACAGTACACATCACGAACTATTCACTATCAATGAATTATTCGTAATAAAAGTAATAATAGATCATAATATAGTTTTTCCATATCTAAATTCAAATAATACTGCCCATTTCCTTTCATTGCTTGCAGGAAATGGTAATTCAGGCGAAATAACGCGTCATGTGAGGTATAAGCGGAGGGCACATTAATTAGTCTACTTGAGGGCGCACCGAATCTGTATTGACTGTACAAGCAGGACGAAGTTGACGTTTCTATCAGAACATTTGCGACTCCTGTGGGGATTGGGGACAGTAACTATTACATAAAATGTAGTAATGGTGGCGTTTCTTTCAAGAGTGTTGGCTGGGAAGAAATACTCTAAAATAATACGAAAATTATTCTTCCAAATTTAATTATACTCTACACAGAAACCAAATGGCATAAACATTTATAACATATCTGAGTTAAAACAATACAAAGAACAAGATGTTTTTATTTATATTGCTATGTCTCAACGAATAATTATCGTAATGTGCATTTGCAATCATTCACTGGCGAAACTAACATATTACATGATATTTATTTACTTTCTTATAGTTAAGATATATGTTTCTTGCTGAACTTTTTTGTTTTAACAAGTACACCACAACAACCACTGTTTTGCTGGTTCCTCTGTTATTAATCTCCAATTTCAATTGATTTTATTTTCCGCTTAAAATATTTTATTTCTCTTTTATTTTATTTAAAGTGCCCTAATTTTTTTTGATGGAATTTTGCCCTTATTTCATACAAAAATATCAGGATAACTACACTTAGTCCTAAACAGAGCAAAGCAAAAGCTCCCATTAAGTCATGCACACTAATTACAATCTCGTTATCTTCGTCAATATTTACTGAATTCTTTGATAGCAAGTGGATGGAATCCAACAAATATTTCTTCCAGACTAACAATAATCCTGATTCCATAACAATACTAATAACATGACTAAATGTTCTTGAATATGGTGAATTGCGCTTCAAGCGATAAACGGCAGGAATAGAATTGACAATCTCTGGAACGACATGTATCAAAGGTTTTCCTTGATAATTGAAAAGAGATTGATCATAGGTAACATACTCGAAGGTGGAATATCTATGGAGAAATGCAAAATCTCGTTTTTTAGCAATTCTGGACAGTTTTTCATTGTAGTAAGGGTCATGGTCTTCCCATTTGTCATATATTTTTTTCATGACAGGATCCGTAGCATCACGGAAGAAACGATGGTGAAGGGTTGTACCTCCTAAAGCTAATCCTGATTCAACAAGATCACTCATCGTATTAATATAAGGGTGCCTTGCTGGTTTTGTTAGAAATCCAAAAAGAACTGCTTGATATATGTAATTTATGATGAAGCTACCTAACACCCATACAATAAATATCATTCGAACATGACGTATGTGAGGAGGAATAGGAACTGAGGCACCTAACAGAACACCGAAGTAGTACAACAAAGGAAATTGAATGATAGAATAATTGCCATGCTGGATAAATACTCTCATCATTTTTGTACAAACTACAACAGAACAGTAAGCAAGTAATATACAAACCCAAGGGACATATTCAAAAGGAAATAAGACAGTCATCCATCTGGGATAGAAGTCAGGTAGCGGCACCATCCACACAAAGCAATTAATTTCACCCGACCAAATTTGATCAAAATATTTGACAAGAGCTGGTTTTATAGTTGAAGCAATAAAACTTCCATCTATTTGTCGATTTATCACTCGTAAAAGGTCACCAAACACGGAACCGTTTCTGAGAAGATATCCATGTTCTTCCCAGTTGTATCTGGCGATAATTTTTAAAGTGAAGTTGAATTTCTTTGCTAAAGTGTTAATAGTGTTGTATGAGTGTCCTTTTATACCGAAGGATGTACTATTTGAACTTTTTTGTATTAAAATCTGAGGTGGAAAATGTAACATTGTCATCACAAGTAGGCACCCATTGAAGTTCTTCAGTTTATTGGGAAACAAATCAGTTCCTATTAAGAAAGAACCATTTACCCATCTGTCCAATAACACCACGTTACTTGAAGATCTGCAATAACCTTCCGAGGAGAGGAAATGGGTATAGACTAAAAGAGATTGCGAGTTTAACAGACGATATTTAGGCATACAGCAAATCATAACTATATTGAGGATTGACCATGTGGCAGCTATGTCAAACATTCCTTTAATAACTTCTGAGCAATTGTTAAAATTAAGCACTACGACTACCTTTGATAAAGACTTGAAATGTAACAAATTCATTTTATTCAAGATTCTTTCGAAATTGTTTGGATTAGTTAAGACGAGAATGTATCCTACAAAGTCTTCGCTTAATTCTCGTTCCAAACTTGCTTGCGTTTTTTTAATTAGTTCATCTGACATATCCAGATTGATTTTAATTGCAATTGTGTGCTTTCTTACGACGAAGTCGATATAATTTGTTGAGTTATCTTGCAGTATTATTAGTGTCTTTGTTATACGATAGTGCTTCTCGACAATTACACGGGCACAGTCGATCAGTTGAACTTTGATCTCATTATCAGTTTGTTTGAAGATGAAATTGGCTTTGGTGGTGGGTTTCAAATAGTTAAGCAAGAAACAAATTTGAAAGATTAACTTCATGTTTTCTGGTTTATAAACTTCCTACTAGATGATTTGTAACTGAAAAGAAAAAAATGAAGAAACATGTGGATTATAGAGACTACGGAAAATATTCCTTACATACTTATTTAATACAACAATATTTAATTCATATGAATTGTTGTACTGGTTCGTTTCAATCTGTTACTACTCAGTAAGTCCACTCTATTGCTACCTTCTTGAAACTGATGATTAACTAAAGCAATAGTTACTAAGTAGATCAAATCATAGGCGCCTCATTTTTATGACACGAGTATAAAGTACTGGGTCTCCGCTATGCTAACTGTAGCACAGTGCGTGGTAATTTGCAAAAGAAAGAAAGCATTACAGATATGCAGAATTATCGTTCCATTTCTATTTTATCAATATTTTCTAAAATATTTGAATACGCAATGTTGGCACATTTAAATAACTTTTTATCTGCAAACAAGTTGATTTCCCTCTGCCAACATGGCTTCCAGAAGAAATAATCTATCGATACTGAACTGCATGACTTTATAAAAAAGTATAAGATACCTTAAATAAGAACCAAAATATTATAGGTGTATTTATAGATTTTTCTAAGGCATTTGACAACGTGCATCACTTAACTTTATTAACGAAGCTATTTCAGCATGGAATCAGATGTATATCATATAATTGGTTTTTATCGTACTTGAGTAATAGAAAGCAGATAGTACAAATCTCTAGAACTCTTAATGAGAGGAGCAAGGCTTTCCATTCCTCAGTGACCGAAATTAACAAGGGCGTTCCTCAGGGTCCTATCTTAGGACATATGTTACTTCTATTGTACATAAATGACCTATTTCATTTCATAGATTCAGAGAACTTAGTTTTGTACTGTGATGATGTAAATATCTTAGTGGCAGGAAACACTCATCAGAAAGCAGAAATTAACTTAAAATCAATGATCGCGAGATTAGTAGACTGGGCTTCAATAAACAGTCTGAGTATAAATGTAGACAAATCAAAACTTCTATATTTTCATCTCTCTCACCGATCGTTCATGTTTCCCCCATTGTAGTAAATTCTTTAAGTTTAGAATACACTTCAAAAAGTAAATTTTTAGGTGTAACTATAAACGAAAAGCTAAAATGGGATGATCACATTCTTGAACTTAATAAAGAACTGAATGGTGTCTGCTTCATCATATATAGATTACAAGGTACAGTCTCTCGACAAACTCTGCTTTCATTATAATATGCAAAATTTTATGCTCTTATTAGTTCTGGAATAATATTTTGGGGTGCATCACATGTTAGTGTAAATACTTTCCGTATACGAAATAAGGTTATTAGAAGTATTTTAAATATGAGCCCGAGGTCATAATGTAAAGATGTGTTCAAATCTCAAAATATTCTAACAGTGTCATGCTTATATATTTATATGAGCGTAATATCTACAAAGAAAAATAGTCACTTATTTACTTATACGACAAATATACACACTTATTGTACACGACAAATAAAATGAAACATATTTGCAGAAAGACAAAATTTCGCAACTACTCATCCTGATGTTTACTCTTTGTGTACTAGACTGTATAATAAACTCCCCAATTACCCGAAGAGTATCAACAATATTAATAAATTTAAATCTGAGCTATTCAGTATATTCGTAAATAAGGGTTATTATGCTGTCAATGATTATTTGAGTGATGACTCATTATGCTATATGTAAGTATGTAATAATTTAAAGGATGTAAATTGTACTCAATTTAAAATTAAATACCATCATGTCTCATGTATAGAGACATTGACGTGTCTTATGTATCACATGTATGTATCGCATGACCTGTATGTACTACACAGACGAATAAATTTCTATTCTAATTATACAGGAAGACAAATAATGTATACAGATATTCTTGTCATCAATCAATTATATTAATCACGATAATTTGCTTTCTAATTGCTAATCTAAGCTTTGATCATTTGGGTGAACTGTTTTTAGCATAAAATGATTTAAGAAAGTATGCACGTGAATATCAACTGTTCCGTTCAACACAATGATTGAAAATTTGAAAATTTTTGGTACAACAGTAATTTGTCGTGTTGAAGAGCATTCACTATTGAAAAGTAGTGTTGTGTATTGATTTAATTTTCGTTGTGTATTCATTTAACCTTAATCTTAATAATTTGTAGTGTACTTCATAGATTCTTCATGCCACTCATATGTTGAGTAGGCAATAATAAACTTGAGCAGCCTCGATATCCTCGGTCTGTCGAACATCATAGTAAGGAAAATGGTACAGTGACAAGGTATTTCTCTTTTTTTTTCTTGCGTCACCAAGTTTCAATATTGTCCTTTTAGAAATTGAAGAAATTGCAAAAATTGTAAAATATTTGTAATAAGTAAACGAGCCATTAGACTTGGACAATCTTTGCCCGTTCATTTCTTTAAACTCCGAGAAAATGTATAGACACAGAAACTCTCTTTTGGAAATAGAAAACTTTCTTGGAAATTTTTTTCTTCAAACAGAAGGAAGTTGAAATTATGTCTTCCACATTTCCAATTAGTCTACTGCTTTCTCCTTTTCCATCATAAAATGCCATAACGAAGCAGTTATGATCACGACTAATTGGAAAACTGATTTAAATTCAATAAGCGCAAATGCAAAAAGTTATTACAATACCTATCTTGTTAAAAGCTTGACCAAAGGTTGATCGACAGACACACATTTTTACTAATTTTATATTCTAAAATATAAATAATTTTATTCAAATTCAATATATCACTGATGAGATAAATGTCGTTATTTACCTGGAATTATATTGACAGTGTGTATGGTAAGCTACTGTTCATATAATTACCTACATTTAACAAATTACTATAAATTTTCATTTTGTCAATGTCTTGGAAAATATTTGCTTTCCTTTGAATTTTCCGTCCCTTTACATCACTAATCACAGAAGATTCCCAAGCGATGCAGTGTTATATCCAAGTTGTAGAGGTGGGCTACCACAGGACTGACATGTAAGCTAGCAATTCAGTCCTGAACATCCTCTTGGCACAAACCCCTAACAAGATTGATATACGTGGTGCTTAGAAGCAAAAGCGGCAATCTCCATTTTTTTTTGGGGGGGGGACCGAGATTTTGATGGAATTGTATATATTAAAGTGTCTAATGAAGATAAAGTCTTAAATGTATTTTGTAGTTTTTTGCGTAATAACCACAGGAAAAGGTACCCATATACTATTATATTTACAACCATAAATTTTTATTTGGCTCTCCCGTAAAATTTTCTGGAGTGGAGATTACAGCTTTTGCTTCTAAGCCGCACATATGTCCATTAGTACCAAGCGTCGGAGCCGAAAAAACAATAGAAGAGCTCGCTGGAGACCTTGGAGCAGTCACAGCTTTTGGTGTATTAAAGCATAGTGTGCATAGGTACTAGCATGAACATGTATAAGTATGATGCATTCCATTAACAGCAGGTCACAAGAGAGCTCGTAAGAGGTGGTGCCGGATGATGATGGATTGCCACATCCGATGACTCCCGCTTCAGTCTCGACAGTCACTCCAGACGTATACTCATCTGGCGAGAACCCGGGACCAGAAAACGACCGGTATGGAGGTAGCAATGTAATATTGTGGGCAGACACTATAGGGTGCATACACGTGACTCCAGGTGCTCAACCGCGAAGTCGTCATTGTACAAATCAAGACCTGAATTGAAAAACATCTCAAGTCTACCGGAGTATATTTTTCAGGAGGAACGAAAAATAGTCTAAGGTCTTCGTATGTTATCGTATTCAGCGGAAATTATTTTGTATTAAAAAGGGTTTCTGTGGTGGGATTATGATGTACTATTTATGCAAGTGGATAGCCCTTGGAACATAGATACCGACGAACAGAAAAAAAAATGCAAATACGAAAAAAGTGGACTAGGGATGTTTTTCCATTCAGGTCTTCAAATGTATTCCTGCAGTATATTCGGCTTTCTGGGGTTTAGTTACCCAGTGTTCCTGTACACAGACAACAACGCCCGTCCACATCGGGCTGGGTGGTGGACGATACCCTTGTAGCCAAGAATATCCAGTTTATGGACTGGGCACTGAACACTTTTGACTTGAATCCTATCCCCTTGGAAGGTGTGTCGCAGGTCACCAGTCCCTATTTCTAGTTTCTCTACACTCTAGAAAAAAATCAGTAAATTTAGGGTATTAATACTGGGAGTCGGGTTGCCAATTGATTACTGTATGACGTACAGCGTAAAGACCATCAATTGAACAGTACGTCACTGGAAAGCCACAATATATGTACCGTATAAACAGTATTAATAAGCTTCAAATGATGGTGTTTGCACTGTTTCAGGAACAATTTTTGCATCGTATATATAGCAACATTCAAATGCATGTGATGGTATTTACACCGTATATTTAACAGTAGCTTTTAAAAAAATGTTATTTGGTTACATCCTGTCTTTATTTCATGATGCGTGTTATTTTACTGTCTACATATATAGTTGAAATTTTTCGTACGTGTTTTCGACTGGATTCGAACCTGCAACTTCTGATTTGTTGTCCGCAAGCTTTGATTGTCCGTTGTATTAGCCATTCTCTCAGGGATCCGTCCTTCAACAATGAATATGCACTTCAAGAACTCAGACATAAAATGTGGTGACATAGACAGTACTTTCATTACAGAATGACTTTAAGTAGGTAGCATGTAAAAGTTTTAGACATGTTATTTTTACATAAGACGTGTTATTTTCCCATTACATAGAATTTCCCGAAGACAGACGACACTCTTGGGAACGATATCGGCCAGTATTGATCGATATCGGGCAAGGACATTTTCAGACAATAATATTTCTCTGAACTTAATATTTTAATCTGCGAGGCTTATTTTGTACGTTTTCTGGATGAACCGCAGCTTTCAATGTGGAAATATCGTACCATGCTAGCTCTGATTGTTGTTTAGTCAGAACGACCAACCATCATCTAAATACGCGTTATTGGCCAAGTTATTAGCACCAGTTATCTTGGTGCTACGAGCGTATGGACCATTTGGTCGAGACTTACTCAAGTCGTAGACACTCAGTGTTCGATTTTTAATAAATTAAGGAAGGGCTATTCTGAAATTACTGGTTGCTTGTAAGTTTTCACTGACTACCTGTTTGGATATAAATACAAACATGTTTCTGCTTGGTACGATATTTAGAATCAATACTCAAGCACCACGGAAAATCCCTTACATGCCCCCCCCCCCCTACCGCCAAATCGAGCACTGTAGGCAGCTACAAGTATAAACTTTACTTGCTTATTGTCTTATTGAACAGAACAATCCAAAAACATTGTGATTTGAGAGCCAAAGCAGTGTTACTTTAAGTAGAAACTTTCCGAGGGAACATTTTCCAAAACCCAGGTTCCATTCACAAACAAGTATTTTATCAGCAGCATACATATTTCCGCTGCATCTCTTGTACTTCAGGGATGGTAATAATTCCAACCCCCAATTTCCCCGCCGTTATCCCTGGAACATTCATGCAAGGCAAAGTTTGCAAGAATAGAGTATGATCTTCCAATCACATCGCCTAATTAATATTTTTATTATGATTTCGAAAGGGAAGGGGAGGGGGAGAGGTGCAAGCAATATGCTGGGTTGTACATGTTTACAGTCTGAGTTTCTATTTCTTTTATAAGATAGGATTAATTATATGGGCAGTAATAGCACTCTGGTTTACTCCTGTCTCGTGTTTTTTATCTACAGTTGCATTTTGTACTTTGTGGGGAAGATGTAAGGCATATTTCATGTAAAATTTAATCATATAATTGCAACTCCTGAGTAAATAAAATCTCGGTCTCTCTAAAGAAAATAAAAACGAAATATCTATTTCCGGTGATGATCTGTTTTACTCTTTTATTCTGCGCCAGTTGTTTCTGCTGATTTAATCATCTCTCTCTAAATCAGTAACCAACTGAGCACAAGATTATTCTTTATGATAGTTCTGTCAGTGTTATTTCAGCTTTATAGTCCAACAAGAAGTGAAGTTTTGATACCGGGGATGGGGTGGGGGTGTTATTGGGGTTCTTAATGAGATAATTGCATTTTTTAATCTTTCGATAACTCTACACTGCCCACGTATTTATATGGCGAATTTCAGAACGCGAAGTCTATTTTCAATACTCGGACGTTGCGGTGTTATTGATGTACTTAGATATAACTACATTCTCTCTATTTGCTGTAATTGCAACCTGCCCACAAATCGTCATTCCGAATTTGAAGATCGTAGTTCAACGGAAAGTGTATTTTCGATATTCGGAGTTGGGTTTGTTATTGTGTGCTTAAGGAGATAGTTCTATTTTTTCATTTGTCCATAATCCCAATGTGCCCATGAATCATCATACCAAATGTTAGCTTTTTAATGCATTTTTATACTGAGGAATACCCAGTAGAATTTAACCAGATAATTTCATTTTCTTTTATTTTCAGTCTGCTGTACTTCCAATCTACCAGCAATCTTCATGCACATATTTAGCTTTCTAGCCCAAGAAGAGGAAGTGCATTTTCGATACGCGAGGTTGGGTTTGTAGTTCGGTTAACAGCATATTATTTTTTTTCCATAGTTCCAACTTGCTAACTAAACTTCATGCCGAATTTCAACTTTCTAGGCAGTGCATTTTGGATACCCAGATTGAGATGTTATTGAGATATTTAAGGATATAGTTGCAATGTTTTATTTCCCGTAATTTCAACCTACCTACAATTCTTCACGCCGAATTTCAACTTTTTAGACCAACCAATTGAAAACCGCTGGAAGACAGCAGACGAACAGACAGACAAATATCATACGTTAGGGATTTTATATATGTAGATTTTATTAGACTTACTTTGGGAATGCGTGTACTTATTTTAAATGCGTATTCTTTCATTCAGTTTGAAACGAATGTTATTTACAATGCACAAGCGAGCACGTGGGAGAAATAAGGTGAACAAATCTCTAGTAGCAGCTATTACATAAAACTAATATATTACAGCATTTGAGAAAATAAGTATCCCAATTTTCCTTGATTAGTCATAGACAATTTTGCACGTTACCATCGCAATTTTGTCTATGTAATTCTGTTTCACTCTGTGTGTAAATATCGACTTAACATGTATTGTTTGCAAACCAAAGATTACAATTTTCTACTCTTTGTCTGTTGTTACTTTTCTAACTAAATGAATGTTTACTTTATGATTGGGAGAGAAGTTTATTTTTAACGTTTCATCACATTAACACTTTACAATTTAAATTTGATTTAAGTTCAGTTTGTATTTAATGACATATAAATATTAGTGAAAGAAAGTAAATATCTTAGTGTAGTGAGAGAATTGGTGAAAGAAATGTAGCAAGTTATTTCAGATTTTGTACAATTAAAGAAACCTATAGAACAGGATTAACTATTAAAAGATTTTAATAAAAGTTTCTTAGTTAATATTTTTAGTATATTTTGAGAAACAAAAATATCATCTTACCCTTTAACTTATTTTTAAACACTCTCTGTTTAATGAGACTGAACATTCAATACTCTTTAACTCTATTCTCAAAACTGACGTTTTATTGAATACAACGTACATTATTAATGTTATTTTTGATAATGATGATTAATGATAATGATTCATTAAATCTTATTTATCATAAATATCCTGTTATTCCTACGTTCTAAGTAATATTTGTATTTTTTCTTTTTGGAAAACAATACTGTTTACATTTATTGAATATACAGACATTGATGTCATTCCATCATTGATAATGACAGATTGTTAGTGTCCCTGTAATTTGCGTAGCTAATGTTAAAGAACATTTAGATAAGAGAAAAGAATAATCTATTTTTGTTGTTGTTGCTGTTTCAAGAGCTTTTGGTAAATACAATATTATCATTCAAGTTAAAAGTATAATCGGTCTCGACAATTTTTCAGTGGGAGGTGGGCTTGAAGTACAGTACCTACGAATGTGATGTATAGGACTTAATTCACTCTTATTTTTCATAATCGCAGAAATGGGGATCCTATCTAATGAATTTATAGACGTATACAGTTTATTTTTTTTTCACATATATTCAATGATAATTGACATATCGGACAGTAGCTATTTGTGATCTTTATAAAGTGTAGGAACTGAAAATCATTCAAATTCTCGATATCCTGATAAGCCTTGGTTGAACTAACTTCTAATTTTCGTAAGGTTCGAACAATTATCTTCTAAGACCGATCGTAGTATTTATGTGGCAGAACTATCCTCAGTTTAGTATCTGAGACAGAGTGTGGGCGCACAGAAAAACACGAAAGCAGCATGCCTTCATCCCTCTTCATGCTCCAATAAAATATTGGCCAGACGATTGCGATATCGATCTAGGTCGATCAATAACAAATGCAGATCAATGTCAATCAATATCGGAGAGCATCTTCTTTCGATATGAATCAAAACTGAAAATAAATAAGTACAAGGATCCATGAAGATTAAAATATTGCATAGGCTCTTGGCAATGTTCACTCTATAGAATTTCGTATTATTTTTATGATTACTACTCAAACCCCGTGGTCCAGTGGTTAGTCACGGACTTTCTTTCCAACTGAAATCCACAAGTTCAACACTTGAGAAACAAATTAGAAACGTTAGGTGGACATTCACACCACGCCCTTCTGAAACATTTCGGGTGATGTCAATTGGTATGGCACGGTGAGATATTCACATAGTGATTTTACTCTAAACTTCGTGTTTGAAACTGCCAAGCTTATCCCCTTTTGTTTTCTGGTAGAAATACAACATGTTTCTTAAATTTCAGGAAAAGCATTCAATGTCGAAATATCGTACCAAGCCAATGTCGGTCGATGTTTATTAGAACGGCCAACTATGATCGGTATTCGCGTTATTGGCAAAGTATTGGCCCGATACCGGCATAATATCCTTCTGCTGCTAGGGTTATGTGGGTGTTCGAGAAAACAAAGAAGTAAATCCTACTGAAACACATAAACTTGTGCATTCGATATTTCACCGCTAGAGGTGATGGATGGCACTGCATTAGTTTCGTCGATTCAGAGTTCTGCCGTCCAAAGGCAAAAACCCGTGTCTGCAAATTTGACCGAAATTGAATTCATACGTTCTACTTGTTGTAAATAACCCACTTTGTACAATTTTGTAGATACGTCTTTTTGCCTAAGAAGGGCAGACCTTTGTCTAAAAGCAAAAAGCCGTATCTGCAATATTTGACCGAAATTGAAACTGACCTTTTATTAAACTGACCTATTTCGGTCGAATGTGCAGGTACGGTCTTTTGCCTTTAGACGGCAGGGTTGTCATTCTCGCTTTTTTAAAACTAAATAATATATCAATATAATATATTGATATTATCTTAGCATTTTGATACGAAAGAAATTTAATTATTAAATATATTTATTTTGATTGTAGAAAGCTTCTCAATTCTTGCGTCGCCTATGACCTAGAAAAAAAAATATAAAGTAATAGAAATGTATTCCGCAGTTTCAAAAATGTTAGAAGTTTCTCAAGATGATTATTTTTCTCATCTCCATGAAATATAACAACAACAACAAACAAACAAAATCGTCCTTCTTAAGGTAAAATTACGTGTAAGTGTAACATTATACACATTTCGTCTGAGATCTTAAAGTACCCTTTGAGTCTGGAGCACTTGGAGCAAGAATTTTATTCACCATAGAGCAACGATTGTATTCATTAAATATCCTGTTTCGTGAAGGCATTACAAGAGGCTTACTAATCTTGCTAGTTTTTTGAAAGGATTCTATATTTTCTTAAATTTCAAAGAATTCAGTCTTTCTTGTTGGTCCACCGATCAGATACTCTAAAATACCAAACCAAACTTCTAGTAGATCAAGCTGATCTTGATATTCAATAGCTCCTAGTTTTCACGATGTTCAAACCATGAGTTTACAGTTGACAAATTAAAAAGTGGAAAATCATTTCAAGAATTTCTTCGTTTATTTGAATCGTTATAGAAAAATACTCCATCGTTACATCAGTTGAGTCAACTTTCCACATAAACTCATTACATATTTAATAACTACAAGATAAGTAAAATTAACATATTCTTTGTTATTATTATCTCATCTTCTGGCTTCTTGTAGGAGGCTGGAGCCAGCGCTTGTTGAGGAATTGAGGATTGCTATGCTGTTGTTCCATTGTAGAATTGTTATTTTTCATCATCTTGTATAAACGTTTCGAATTTTCTTCGTTTCATGACATTTCACGGCAATAGCAAACAGCTCAAAATATATTTTTTTTTGCGTGAAAACATTTTAACACGTGGATAATGAATGCATCCTATCATTCCATGTGTATCAGTTATATTTTTCACTTCTCTCAATTTTAACGTGGTTTCATTTCACACCCGCACTTTTGCAGATAATATTGAACAATATATCCAACAAATAAAAGTAACATTTACTCTCTGAAATTGTTTTTTTAAACATTGTGCAGGTGACAGAAAATTTCTGTTAGATGTACAATATAACAGTAGGGTTGCCAACTTAAAAACGTGAAAAGTCGGGACACTTCCGATAGAGAAAGCCTGAAAGCAGAGATGGGTTTACAGGGGGCCCTAGTGGGTGCTGAAGCTCCCGCAAATCAATCTTAGTCTAGCTTGTAGTCCCCGGTCTTATCAGTATTCTTTATTTTACTAGAATACCTATGCCGTACAGACTATTCGAAAGATACAATTATAATCATTACAAGGAAAATGAAACGGACTGACCCCCAAAATGCAAAGCTATTCCAAAATTTCGGTCTATATGTCTTACTAATGCATTTTTCTAAAACTAGTAGGCAAAAGCAGTAAAATATAAAAGTATAAGGACATTTAGGTGTCCCGTTATAGTCGTGGCAGCACGCGGGACTATTTTGAAAAGAAGGGACAATCCCGACAAAATCGAGACAAATGGCAATCCTATATAATAGTAAGAATTTTCTGTGAAGGTAGATCTTACTCCATTCTAAAATTACAAGGACCTGTATCTTACAACTCTTGTACTTTCAGTAACACCATTGTCTCTTTCACTTTCATCGACTTCTTGCTCACTCTTTATCTCTTCGACATGGATTTCAGTAATATAACAAATTTGGATCTTTATCACTCAAACTTTGCCCTTTAAGATCAGTGTCTTATAATTCAAGTATAACATTTTTACCAAGAAGACGAACAGGTATATTAGTTGGCTTTACGTAGCATTGAGTCCCTGAATGCACTTTTGTGTGTGTGTGTCTGTGTTATTGGTTATTGTACAAAAACAGTACTAAAATTTCAAACATAATTCACAACATTTATTTGGAAGCATCTCCGAACATTTAACAAGACACCACGTGCAACAAATGCAAGTAACTTTAAGTTTATTTTATATGAGCCAGTCATGCATAGTATTTCATATACATGCATAGTTGACTATGTACAAAGTATGCTTTTCAAATCTCATGTTACAGTCCATAATGTCACCAATATCGTTAATAGAACATACATATTTAAGTTTTTCATTATTTATGAAAATGATAGTAATTATATGTATGTTGTTGAGTTAATTTGGCCCTAGAGAAAATTATAGTACATCATTTTTTTAATATTAATATTCAGATTATCACTCAAGACCCATTCATGTAGTTTATTAACGTCTATTTGCAGCTGTAAAGCATGTTTTTAGGTTTATAATTTCCCTATATAACTTTACATTATCTGCATACATTAGACACAATATTTAATATTATTTGGTAGATAATTTACTTACACAATGAAAAATAAAAGTTCTAGGTTAGAGCCCTGGTGTACTCCTGAATGAACTTTATACTTGAAAGTTATTGACTAGTTGTTTTCTATTTTTAAGATGAGATGAAAAAATCATACTACTTGGGAAGACAACTCAATTTTTCATAGTATCTCTAATAATATGTAATGATTAATTTTATCAAGTACCTTAGCAAATTCCACATATCAAGAGCTAAAATGCAAAAGAAGTTATATCCCCAGGAAAGAGGAAAATATTCCACAGAATTTATTTACGGTTTATTTCACAATGATGTTTTTCATCCAATTCTATGTGCACTAACATGATTGGGGAGTAACTACTATCCTTCAATATTCTTCTTTCATCAAATTATTTGACTTTATAAAATGGATGTAATTTAATTTGCACTTAATCCTGAAGAGAGTATATATTACATTTGAACTAGGAGTGTCAAATTATGAAATACACAGCGATCAATTCGAAACTTACAAATGATTCCTTTAATATATTTTACAACATGACATTTAAAATAAGAGATTGTCACAAGAGTATAGTAACAAAAAACTTAATTAATTTTGGATACATTTTGTGTTGAGTAATGAAGTCGTTGACAGTCTCAAACGACTCGAATCTGCTGAATGTGAAAAATGCTATACACATTCTGCAGAGTGTTCAGGATCACATTCCTAGTGAGGTACATAATTTTTTCACTAGTTCCCTATAGAAGAAAAGTGTTAACTCGTTTAAATAGCTTATGAATATATCTTACTTTGAGCTCTGACATCGGCCCCAAGATCCAAGATAACGACTTTCTCAACATTTTGTAATATTTTTCGAAACTACTAGTGACCATGTACCTTCATGCTAAATTTCATTTTCCTAGCTCAAACGGTGAGGAAAATGGATTTTTAGTGTCCGCCATTTTGGATTCACGATGGCGACTTTTAGAAAATTTAAAATTATTTTCTTAATCTATTAGTGATATTGTACCTCAATACCAAATTTCAATTCAATAGTCCCAGCGGTTTAGGCTGTGTATTCTATACAACAACGGCCATTTGGGATCCAAGATGGCAACTTTTTCAAAACTTCGATTTTTTTCCTTTACCTACTCATGGTCATACACCTTTATACCAAATTTGGTGTTTCTAGCTAGACGAGAACATGTCAGACATTTATGTCAGTCAGTGAGTGGTTATTACACGACAAAAAACTAATTTTGAAGGCTTATTATAACTCAGCACCTCATGAACCCTGTGACTTGAGGTTTGGTAGTATTACAAAAGATGTTCTTCCTAGCAAACGTGGTTAATTTGATAGTACTGAGGTAATTAGGAAGTAAGCAGTAGTGTCTTAAAAATTGTGATTTAAGTGTTGTGCGCTCTTTTTTGGTTTATCGTGTAAAGCTACTTGGCACCGCGCGTCGTCGGGTCGGCTGGGAACTTGTCTGCGCGCACTGCCATGCTCGCTGATACAGTAGGTTATGTTGAAACAGGTCCAAGTCTTGCACTTTTCTAAGAAAAAAGAAAGTTCATAGGCAATATTTATAATTAGAAAGCTTTAATTCGCAAACCTTTTTAGCTATGTTTGTTCTTTTTCTCTTCTATAATATTTTCCGGCTATGTATATTATCAACTTCAATAGCATTTAAAAATACCCGAGAACTTCTTACTTCATACTTCAACAACCAAAACAAACAGAAATATCTGTGCTGGTAAACGGAAAGTGCACTACATTGCTGAACATAGTACTTGAACCCGGTTTACCAATCTTAGGTCTTGAAATTTCAACTCATTTTTCACTTATAACTATATACTATGTAAGTTGTTGCGAAAATATATATTAATTGCGCGTAAAAAGGGGATATAAATGCTATATGTCCCTTTTGTGTTGACTGTCTCAATCCTAAATTAGCTCTTTTCTTCGCGCAGACTTCGATTTTTGGATTAAGAATTATGTGATGTATCAACAAACAATGTTGAAAGTTTGCGAGTGTTTGTGTGTGGTCTTGTTTCAAACGTGTATAGTACATATACAGCAAGTCCATGAGTCCTTATATTGTTTTATATTAGTACATCTCAGCACATAGCATTATCGAAAAGGTAGACATGTTCGATTAAGATATATCCCAGCTCTGTGTTTATCTGGAACCTCCAAAATATTTCATGGATGTATTAGAATGTGATTCACGTGGAAAGTAGTATGGTAACCTTAATCCGCAATGCTGGTACGAAGTATAAGCTGAGGCAACCTTGAAAATACCTCCATCACATATTCTCCAAGGCATAATAAATCATAATGTGAATCAAGGGAAGAGTTCTTACTTGCAAATACATTTTATTCTGATTTATTAATGTTGTTAACAATACATTGATTTCATCACGATGTTATTCTATGCTGTTAACGATGTAAATAACCCCCCGCCATCTTGATTTACACATTCCATTGATATACAGTGAAATATCTCTAAAGCGGGCAGCTACGGGGAATAAAAATTTGTTCGCTGTAGAGGTGTCCGCCTTACAGAGGTTATACTATTTTCGTACGAAAATTAGTGAGCAATGTCATGTGCAACCAAAGAAGCATACACTGATGGAAGCATTTATACTGCTTGAAGATAACTAAAATCTTACTTATGTTAACATTACTTCACCGTCTAAACTGTACTTTACGTTCAGGGCACAACTTTGAAACTTTTTTTAAACTTCGTTTATCACTACATATTACATCTTCCGTATATTTGTGAATTAATTGGAATCCTGTAGTTTTTAAAAGAGAGAGAGAAGGGTGGGGGTTGGGGAGAAAGCAGAAATGCTCCGAAACTTAGCATTGAGTTCTTATTTTTATGTAATTTTTCACTTCCTGTGGCTTTCCTCCTTCCATCTCCTCTTCGATGTCTTGTGCTCCGCTTCGATGTACTCTTTACCATCTGAGTATGTTTCTTCTTTGAAGCATCCGGAAGCGCACTGGAAATATCAAGTTCCATCAGCGTTAAAACGTTTTTCGGACTGTAATTACGAACTATGGAAGTCAACTTATCAAACCATTTCATATGACAGTCAACATATTGATAATTCGCGAATTTTCCTTTAATCGCTTTAAAATTGTCCGTTATGAGGAGGCAAATATTTCCTATAAATGGCAGAAAACACTGTCCGTGTCTGCAGCACAGAGTGTCCGCTTTAGAGAGGTTTGTCAATACGTTTCCTCTTATAGCGATGGTTGGGGATTTCAAAATTTGTCCGTTAAAGGAGATGTCCTTTTTATAGAGGTGTCCGTTACTAGAGGTCTCACTGCACATAGGAATCGTTTTGCTCCTCTTGTGTCTCTCAGGAGCGTAGTTTTTAACTTTTGTTGTCGCTTAGTTTCTCCAAACACGAACGGTATAATTTCCCGTTGATATATTGTGATTTATATAGTAAACTATTAATAACATATTGTACTCATATATTTGAAAAAACTCCACAAATCAAAACTCTACAAGGGTCAAAATAACATCCAAAGCAAATTTCCTCTAAGCGGAACTTGAGTATTCTACTTCTGAGAGTCATAAAACAATTTCCATGTAAATCAATGGAAAAGTCATACCAAGATGGCGCGGGTGATCTACAGAGGAAACTTAAATGTGAGGGAACATTCACTAATCTAGAAGATTTTCTACCGGTAATACTAGTAACAATGTCCCATAGACTATATAGAAGGTGTACATAATGTGATTCTTACTGAACACAAGATAAAACTGAGATCCAAATACAAGAATGAAGTTACAAATAAATATGTACATCTTTACATCTTAAACCCGATTTTGTTTCTTAATGAAAGGCGGATAAGCTTAAGTCAAAAATGGTCTAAATTGCTAGGACCGTAACTATTATTAACTTATCAAAAATACAAGTTATGATGGAAATTTACCATATTTTTTTAATAATTCCATGTATGTAACTGTTTCAAATGTAAAACACATTTAATCAAAATTTTTGAACATGATATGAAAAGCCTGTACTATTGACCCTTAACAAAGGAAGCGGAAATATTAACTTAATGAAATGCAAGGAAAATTTTAGTACCTAATTTTAAATTGAATTTCGTGACTAATCTCTTCTTTTAGTCTTCAGTAAGAAATGACGTCATTCCTTTAAAAACGTTTTGTAGCAAGCAAGAACATTTTCGAAATAACTCATTTAAGATCTAATATCATTATTTTACTTACTTTCTGAGATCAATAACACATGATGACATTTGGCATATTTAAGTTACACTTTAGGAAGAGTGTTCCGTACTACTTAGAAATTGAAATATTATCACAAGTTACTTAAGTGTTTCCTCAATTTAAAATGCACCAACATTGTAATTGAAATAACTCACATGAGAAAATACTAAAACAGTTGGAAAATTTCCTGTTGTCATGGTAGAAGATGATTCATCAAGATTTTATCTATTAGTTGGAAACAATTCAGTTTGTTCTTCCATCCTCTGCTTTTCAACATCATTATCCAGTCTTCTGATTATGTGAAAATTTATCCGAAAAAGGAATTGAACATTTCTTACAGATTTTTCTACTCATCTCATATAAAAATCTCAGACCACCGACACTTAGTCCTAGAAAGAGAAGTGCAAAAGCTCCCATCAAGTCCCCTACACTAATTACTACCTCTTCATCATCTTCATCAAAATTTACAAAATTCCCTGTTTCCAAAACAATGGAATTCAAAAGTTCATTCTTCCAGAATAACAATAATCCAGATTCTACAATAAGATTAATTAGACGACTAAATGGCCTCGTATATGGTGAATTATACTTTAGACGGTAAACGGTAGCCACAGAATTAACAACCTCTGGAACGATATGTAACAAGGGTTTCCCATGAGAATTGAAAAGACCTTTGTCATATGTATAGTACTGATAGACGGATATTTTATTCAGCAAAGCAAAATCCCGTCTCTCAGCCATTCTCATCATGTGTCCATCTATTTTGCTTTTCTCTTCCCATTTATCGTATATCATTTTCATAATAGGATCCGTAGTATCACGGAAGAAAAGACGATGGACGTCATGACCTCCAATGCCCAATCCTGATCGAACAAGATCATTCATTGTGTTTATATCAGGACGCCTTTTGGGTTTTGTTACAAACCCGAAAAGAGCGGCTTGATAAATATAATTTATAATGAATGAAGTAAGAACCCACACAATAAACACCATTCGTACAAGAAATAACTGTGGAGGTGGATCAACTGAGATACCTAGCAAAATAGAGAAGTGGTACGACAAAGAAAATCGAAATATTGACCAATCATTTGGCTCTTTAAGTGTTCCAATTAGTTTTGTACAAGCCACTACCGAAGAGTAAGCAATTACTAGGCATACCCAAGGAAAAGGTTCAAAAGGAAACAACACATTCATCCACAGAGGATATAAATCAGGCTCTGGAACAATCCAAACTAAGCTTATAATGTCACCTGACCAAATTTGATCAAGATAGCCGTCATAATCTAATTTCATAGATGTAGCCACAAAACTTGCATCTATATGCCCACTTAGTATTCGTTTCATGTCACCAAACGCTGTACCATTTTTTATATTTCCATGCTCTTTCCAATTGTTTCTAGCGATAATGTTCAAGGAGAGGTTCATTTTATGTGCTAAAGTGGTAATCATATTTATTGAGGTACCCATAAATGTTGTGATGGTGTTATTAGAATTCACGCGCATTATGATTTGAGGTGGAAAATTTACAATGGTTACCTTAAAGATACAACCATTCATGTTGTGTAACTTATTAGGAAACAAATCAATTCCATTTACAAACGATCCATTTCTCCATTCGTCTAATAACACAACATTGTTTTTAGATCTACAATGATCTTTCGAGGACCAGAAGTATGTATAGATTAAAATGGATTGCGAGTTTAATGATTCATCTTGAGATTGGAAACAAAGAAGAATGATATTCACTGTAGAACTGATTGCTGCCACTTGAAATATTCTTCTAATATTTTGAATTGAACAATTCTGAACGTGGAGTATGACAAGCATTTTAGATCCAGTACTGAGACATAACAACTCCATTCCGTAGACCATTATTTCGAAATTATTTGTCTGCGTTAAGAAAACTATGTATCCTACAGTGTCCCCGCTTAATGCATGTTTAGTAACACGTTTCCTCTTCGTGTGTAGTACCTTTGGCAACTCTTCATTCGCCATTATAACTGTACCCTCGTAAGTCCTTGTTACTATGTCGACATATTCTATTGACTCATCTTGCGATATTATTAGTGTTTTTGTTGTACGATAGTATTTTTCAAGAATAACGTGTACGCAGTTAATCAGTTGAATGTTGAGTGGAGTAAGTTTTAAATTTGAACTAGCCTTGACAGCAGGTTCTAAATTTCCTATTAACAAACACAGTAGAAATCCCAATTTCATGATTCTTGTTTGTAATACTGTCAATGGAATGATTTACAGCTGTAAATAAAAGACATTTATTAGTTATAATAGTAAATATTTTGAATTTCATTAAGATACATAAACCTTGACTTTTTATTATCGTATGATATGCACTTGGTTTGAGAAAGTTCGTGTATTTCTAGCGTTTACCTACAGCTTTATTACATTTGTAATAAGACACTCATATTACGTCTGTTGAAGTTGTATTATCTGCTCAAAACACAAGGAAACGATTTTGATTTTGATTTTGAATATGTTTTGGCTTTCAGGCACGTAAGACTCAGACCGGAATGGGGGAGGGGAAGGGATGCGGAAAAGATTCGGAAAATGTCAGTATTGGTAATGCTTTGCTATTTTTGTCTATAGCTAATTAAATACAGTGCATATAACTTGTTCCATGATTGCATTATACTAGTCGTATCTAAGACCATCATAAACCACCTTATTATTTCTTACTGTAATATTTTTTATGAGTTCATATTTTGGTTTTCTTTGTTACATGGATTGTTATTAGTAAACATTTCCTTAGTATTAATGATTTCTCTCCCCTCTACTTATTCATACATGGATAAATGAGATTCATAATGGTGTAAATCAATTGTGATTTTTATGTGACCATAGCTTCGAAAAGATGCAATTTTGAACCGCAAACGAACTCATTGCGTTTATTTGTTACTTTATCCAATTCAAAAATAAAATATCAAGATATGTGGATTCAATCACAAGTTACTTAATTTTTCTTCGTCTTTTCCAATTTTCGGGCAGAACTAACTTGGACCACTATGCTTCTCAGCCATGCAATTTTCCACGTTTTTCATTTGGTTGATGATCATGTTGTAGTTGTTATTTGAAAATAACGTTCCTTTATGCATTGCTTATTTTAGAGTTCGTATAATCATGTGTGTCAATTCGCAAGATTTTACTTGTTCACTTCAATTCTTCTTTACTTGTTCTGTACTTAAAACCTTTGCCTTCTACCGTCATCTTGATAATTAATCAGCTGAATTGAATTTGAATGTTATATTTGGTTCAGGCCGCGATAGAGCAGGAGAAGGATGCGAGAAGGAATTGCTTTGAGCTTAATTTGACAGTAGCATCCACATATTAAATGTATCAAAATACGAATATTAATCATTTTATTCTGACAGATTATCTCTTGCGAAAATAAAATAAAACGTTCTTTAACCTAAATATTGAATCCACATAAACACTGAAAATATAAGATTAAATGATTTGATGAAATTCCTTACCATCCTGGTCAGGCATTTCAATTCATTTTCCTTTAAAAAGTAAAACATTATCTCTAAGAATTTTACAAATCTGATAAAATGAAATGACTTAATCATTGAATTAATTTCGAGTCACTCGCTCCTTTCTGTGAGGTATCATAACAACTCTCCTGTCGAAAAGTGTCTTTTCGTACTTGAGTTATTCAAATCAATCTTATGTCCTCTGTGAGTTCTTGTTGGTTTCTCTCCCCTGTGTTGTTTAGATTGATGTTACAAAAAACATGTTATTTCAAGCAGAACACTTTTTACGAGCCTTTGTTACTTCACTTAATTTTCTCCACTTCAATTTTTAACGAAACAATGTTCAGTGGTGTGTATATTTACGCACTAATATTTTACTTTGTTTCCACAACACACAAATATAAAGCAAAACAAAATACACATATTCAGAATTAGTTTGCCTTTCAATTGCTTTAAAAATTTCTTTCAAGTATTTTTTTTATTCAAGTAACTATTGATTTAAAGAAAAACAAATAAATGGTAAAACTACTTACCTATAGATTCTTCTTTCCCGCCAAGTTTTATCTTCCACAGTAAAAATGAATAGATAATCACACACACACACAAAATACTTGAATTACGAAACACTACTTTAAAATATTTTCTCTCCGTCCAAGAGAATATTTTAAAGATTTCCTTTTTCCTTCTCTCACACACACAATTGAATGAGTGAGTTGAAAACGATATATATCCTCCCCACAAATGTAAACTAAACTGAGATAACCATTTTGTTTTTTATACGTACCTAGACCCAGGGCCGCAACTAAGGCGGGCAAAGGGGGCACGTGCCCTGAGCTGGAAGGAGGCTTCGAAAAAAGATAAGGACTGGTGAGAGAAATGTGGGCCGCGACATAGCGAAGAGTACAAATACGAAGAGAAGAAATCTGCCGTCAAAACAATGTTAAAGAATTATAGTCAATTTTAGCAGGGGCGTGGATGAACTGTTACTTTGGGGGGTCCTCCAAATCAATTGTTTATATTAGAGAAAACCTCGTTTTAGGCTTTATAATTTCTGAACTATTAAACGTGGAATTACAAAATCTCGCACTCAGATAGTGAAGGACTGACTTTCGCACAGTGAACTGGCAGTATAGATCACAGACCATAACTCTTCTGTTTTGTAAAGCAAACTTGCCATCAAGCCAAATCCAAGGGCGTTCGACCAACTCGTAGTCGGGAAATAGGTGGAGCAAGTTCGGCGTCACCCATAAGTGACGTGTCATGGACATGAAATGACTTTACTGTAATGAACTGTTGTAAATAAATAGGATACTTGTTAAATTAGTTTTATGACCCAAAATGGTGGATATTTTATATAGCGTCAATTCTTTTGAATTGAATATTATGAACAATCGCTCACTTTTAATTGTGAGATCGCAGGAAATTTGTTTATCAACAAATGAATAATTTTACTCTTCTTTTGAAGTGGTAACGGTTTTGTCTACTGTAAATTGTTTGGATCTCGAAAATAGCGGCTTAATAGAAGAAAGCTGCTGAAATTACTTGTGTTAAATTTAGAAAATTTCAAAGTTTTTGGACACCATTTCAAGAAAATTTATGCAGAAAAGTTACATAGTGTTACATTACTTCATATAATAGTGTTTCAATAAAATATTCAAAATTAATAGTGATAAATACAAAAAAACGACAGTGACTGAGAGAATATAGAGCGACCGACAACTCTGGCGGACAGTAACCATAGCAACTAATAAATAACTGACTTTAAAACATCAATTATTATGAATGATAGACTGAACTATATAGTATATCAAATATTATTATAAAACAGCAATTATTAAACAAATACGCAATGGATGGGCATAATTAGCCATTTCCGCGATAGATTACATAAAACGAATACGAATACTGTAAAATGTTGCAGTGATTTAAGTAAGATAATTTGATAGTTAAAAGGCTGCGTGAAGCTTATTTTTTATGTGCAATTCTCACTGCATGATCTACAATCAAATATTTAGTAGGTATTTGGGGCAATTTCGGCGCCACTCATAAGTGGCATTTGGTCGCCGTGCCATTTCTGGGCCGCGGTCGGTCCCTCGACTTGCCGGCATATGGGCGTAACCCGCAAGCACCCGTCCTCCAAAGTCAGCCCACCCATTTGCCCCACCTATGCTGACCAAATGCCGACGTCACCTGGCTTGCTGGGTTATTAACCTCCCCACATTAAGCCTTCAATCATTTAGAATCACTAACTGAAGTCGTGAGCTTTGACTTTTAATCACTAAATGACGCCTCAATTTCGTAGGTTTTCCTATCTTGTGTAGGCTTATTCCCAGCAAGTCGCTACGTGTGTGGAGCGCCGTCTTTTGTCAGTCGACAGAAGAATAAGATGTAAAGAAATCGACGTTCTCGCGTTCAACTTCGACACTAGCAATACTCGTACGTAGGGTCATTGCCTGCAATATTTCGTATGATCAGCCTGCAACACTGTAGAATCGCTGAAGGTAGGGTGACCAGGAGTCGCAGAAAACCGGGATATTCCCTGTTTTTCAGCCTTCGTCCCAGTGCCCGATAAAATACTTCGGGATACAGAATTGTCCCGGTTTATTTTCAAGCAGCAAATAAATGTCATGTTTGCGTGTGTTTTCCTGGAAACATCATCGAGATGGGAACAACTGAAGGAAACGTGTCTTTATCTGAAAGATAAAAGAGTGAAGATCAATGATCTTCTCTTGGATCAGAGGAGCGAAATGCTTGAATGCAAGAAGAATGGAAAGAAAAACTTTTCAATGAAGAATGGGTTGATTTCTTCTGTATGGACAGAAGAGAGAAACAATGGAAATGGAAACACTGGAAGCAATATTAAAAATGCTGTGTAATTATAATATTTCGGGTGCTAAATTTTATCAATCAGTGTTAAAGGATAAACAACTTATTAAGAAATGTGGTAGCAGTGAAAAATACGAGCACATACTTTATTCTGCATATACATTAACTGCTTGATATAAATGGAACTACAATAATTAATAATGTAGTATAAGCAACCGTTGTAATATTGCGTGACACATGATAATAATGTCTCGATTTTTCAACTAAAAATTCTGGTCACCCTATCTGAAGGTAATAAGCACGTAGGAATGGCAAGCAAGCATTTTTTTCACTTAATAAAATAATCAGGTTTTCGGCTGGAAGTTGAAATATAAATTTACTATCATGCAATTGTAATTTAAGAAACAATAAAACCTTAATGTTTTGAGATGAAATGTGGAAAACGATACAGTTTAGTGGCCAAATGTGCTGTGTTTTCACACTACTGGTGTTTTTGGAGTACGTATAATGATGTTATGTTTAATTAATGTTATTTTGAGAAAAAAGAAAGGCTCGATTTCCATTATGTTTGTTTTGACATAGAACTAACTTACAGAAATGCACTAAACAGTAAGAAGTACTGTTTTCAATTCTACATTTTTTAATGCGGCGCCAAATTAAAAACTACTGAAATACAAGGTACTACCTATAAACTACTAACCCCAAAGTAACTACCCATACGAGGGTAGGTGGTTGTTCGTTTTAGATAGTTACATACATAGTAAATTTGAATTTTATTTATGACCTTTAGGCCTCTGGTACTGTTAGGTACTGGTTATGTTCTTAATTCAATGGCTATCTCAGCATTCGCCTGCGTGACTGATGGATACCTCGGGATGACGGGCCCCTGAGTTCGATCCCACGTTGAGTCACGGCCTGGGACGGACATAACGCACAACGATGTAGCTCTCTTGCATATGAGCCTTCTCATCTGGCGAATATTGTGAACAATTAAAATTGCTATTGCAATTGCTTCTCATGCGATTATAAGAATGAGCATAGTTAATTTGGCTCCTCCTCGACAGGAAATATTCCTTAATAGATGAAACATGCTATTAAACTTCTGCTTCCACTCATCAGGTTTCGATAATTTTAACAATTTTGCTCCAATATTCTCGGAGTTGATATATTTTTGTAATATACATTTATGGATCAGACACACAGTGAGGCAGCTATGATCTAAGCATGTCACATGTCTGGGAAATTATATCCTTCAGCGAGCGCTCTTTCAGGAAGGAGAAAGAAGGCAGCGGCCAGGACCATTGTCTAGGTGCTATGCCGATATTCGCCTAGTGAAGGTTAAAAAACATGGAAAATATCAGTCATTAACCTAGCAGTACGACTCGAATCTGTCTGCCTCCCCAATGCCGATTCAGAGTCCGTGAACGTAACCACAGGACTACGGAGGCTGGAAATATTTAATTTCTTGCTATTATCATTAAGTACGTTATGTATTTAAAATTAGTTTAATTCATTTTAAATTTTGTTTCGGTTTTGCACATTTAAATTTCGGGTCATGAGTCGCCACTGCCATTTTACAAATAGTACTTTAATTGATTCCTTGGAAATGACTACAGTCTCCTGTATTGATGTTCTTTATTATTATTATTATTATTATTATTATTATTATTATTATTATTAATATTATTATTATTATTATTATTATTATTATTATTATTATTATTATTATTATTATTATTATTTGTATAACTACCACCACTACCACCAATAATAATAATAATAATGCAAAAGATGCTGTAACATTTTGTGCACCACCTGAAGTCCAGACCAGGAGCCACCACTGACATATTTATTATCAGTGCTGCCAACTTATTTTGAGTTTAAAATTTTCAAATTACTCGCGTCGCTTGATTTACAGCAAATTTTGCATACATACGTATTAAGAGGCGGACTGACCCGGCCAGGTATTCCCGGGTGGACCCCCACCATCCCTTTTGTTTTGAAAGCGTAAAGACCACCATTTTGTCCAGTTTTGTTACTACTGGTAGGTATTGTACTTTGGGAGGCCCCCATTTGGTAGGTTTTGCAGAGTACCTGAATTTTTACCTCGGAGTACGTCTTGTCCTGTTGTGTCAGTAGTCCTGTTTCTTCACAATAAGAAAATAATGCTGCCGTTTAAGGGCAAAAACCGTGTCTGCAAATTTGGACCAAAATTGAATTCATATGCTCTATTTGGTGTTAATAACCAATTTGTACAATTTTGCAGACACGGCTTTTAGTCTAAGCACAGTAGACCTACATCCAAAGTCGTATCTGCAATATTTGACCGAAATTGACTTCGTAGGGTCTACCTTTTATTAAACAACTCTATTTCGGTTGAATGTTGTTATAACAAGTCTTTGTTGTTATATTATTGCCATTATTGTTTGTTACAAGAATGGTGTAAAATGGCGTTTGCTGTATCCGTGCTATCTCCTAATAAATAATTAAATAAATGTGCAGTCACGGCATAATGCATTTTATTTAATTAGAGCCTAATATCACTAAAGTACGATGCAGCATGCAGGCATTTACAATGCCCCTACTCCATTTTCACTTTGCTAGTAATAATATTATATAGATCTTATTTTCGAATATCTTCCCCCATCCTCTTTAATTTTCGTCCTTTCGCTGACAAGAGCAGAAAAAAAGTTGTGTTGCCGACAGTAAAAACTTTGGTAAACTTTATTTTCATATGGACCAGTCTAGTAACTTTGGACTTCGACCCGTGACGATTGGCCTTTAGCTGTTAAAATCCACACCCATCTTCCTGCCGGGACTCGAATCCGGAACAAATGACCTACCGCCGCAGACCGCTCGGCCACCCGGCCGACTGTTGCCGACAGTATGCCTCTGTTTACCTTTACGAGAGTGATCAAAGAATTTAATTCTCCACACCTGCGTGTGTATCATTATCACAACTCCGAATCGACTGAATTGGTCAACTGTCTTGTTTGTTTCTCTTGATAAGGAACAGAAAATGAAGTAACAGCTTACGCCTCTGTCTTCCCTCGGTGTGCTGTTGTTTATACCCTTTGCGACTTTAGGAGAAAAGGAGCAGTTAAGGAAGTAGCTGCTACTTTTCGTCAGTCATAGCAGTGCAAGCAATTTATCCAAAATAGCAGTGACAATGTAGCTCCTACACTAGTTTTTGCCCATAGTGTAAAAAGTAATCGTCGCTATGAAGTCAGTTAAGAGGTCCACAATTTTCGCGCCTTTCAATTCAATTCATTATATACCACACGGTGAGTGCCAACTTATTTTGGGAGTTAATTAAAAAAAAAAAAACTTAACAAAAAATACCTCCATAAAAACTCGCGGTAGGAGGGCAGTAAACGAAGACTTCTCCAATAGACAGCAAAAACTTTCCCTTAACCTTTTTTCCCGTCGTATTTTCCGACAAAAAAAGAATATGTTTGAAGCAAAAAAGAAAAAAGAAAAACATGAAATGCTACATGAAAGTACAGGTACATATTAAATATGACAAAATGCGAATTTTAATCACTTTATTCTTACACACTACTTCTTAACAATGATAAATAAAACATTCTTTAACCTAAATACAGAATACACATAAACATTGAAAATATACGATATAAATATTTTATCAAACTCCTTACCATCCGGGTCAGACATTTCAATTCAATTTTCTTTAAAAAGTATAACATTATCTCTAAAAATTCACAAATCTAATAAAAGAAAATTAATTAATACAATCATTGAATTAATTTCGAGTCACTCACTCCTTTGAGTGAGGTATCATAACTGCCCGACAGGAGGGACATATATCCAGGTTAATTTACTGCCTCCATATATCCAGGTTAATTTACCTTTCAATTTCGAAAAAAAAAAGTGTCTTAGTAAAACTTTTTTTTTTGTTTCAAGTAACTATTGATTCAAGGATAAACACAGAAATTGCAAAACTATTTACATATATTTTTTTCTCCCACACCGTGTTCTATCTTGCACAGTAAAAATAAATAAAAATTGCTTCATTCTCAAAACACTACTTTTAAATATTTTCTCTCTACCCAAGAATTCAATATTATGATATTCGATATTTCACTCTTATACACACAATTTTCGCTGGATCCTCATCTATATATTTTTCTTCTTAGATCTTCTTACTCCGGAAAAAGAAATCTTGGTGTATACTCTCCTTTTTCTTGATTATTATGGGGTGGTAACACAAAGTACCAATTGTGCTAGAAATCTACCATGTTTTTTAATTTGCTAATTCCATTTAATTCATCTAATTGTTTCAAGTATAAAATAAACTGTAGCCAAAATTTGTAAAGATGATGTGAAACACCTGTACCACTGATTCTTAACAATGCAAATTGAAAAAGAAATTTCATACAAAGGAAACAGCAATGAAATGCAAAGTAAAAATGTAATTTAGCGTAAATTTTTTATCGAATATCATTACTAACCCCTGCCATTTCTCTTCTGTACAAAATGGTATATCGTTAAACTGTTTTATAGCAACCATGGACATTTGAATTATAATCTAATATCAATAATACATGATCGAAATACTATATTTCTGTTACAATTTATGAAGAATGTTCTGAATTACTAAACTAGAAATAGAAATATTATCACGAGTATCTAAATTATTTTCATAATTTAAATTCAACAACATTCTAATTAAAATCACTCAGATGATAAAATACTAAAACAGTGGGAAAAAATCTTATTGTGATAGTTGAAGAAAATTTATCATGATTTGAAATGTCTATTAGTTGGAAAAGATTCAATTTCGTTTCCTCAATCTTCTGATCTTCAGCATCATTATCCGTGTTCTAATTTCGTGGACATTTATCCAAAAAAGGAATTGCCAATTTCTTATAGAGCTTCGAACTCATCTCATATAAAAATCTCAGACTACCGACACTTAGTCCGAGAATTAGAAAAGCAAAAGCTACTATGAAGTTCTCTACACTAATTACTACTTCCTTATTATCTTAATCAAAATTCATCGAAAACAATTGAATCCAGAAGATAATTCTTCCAGTATAACAGTAATCCAAATTCTACAATAAGATTAACTAGATGACTAAATGTTCTCTTATACGGTGAATTATACCTTAGATGATAAATGATATACACGGAATTAACAACCTCTGGAACGATATGTAACAAAGGTTTTCCTTGAGAATTGAAAAGACGTTTGTCATATGTATACCAGGTGTGTAAATATGAAACCGGAATTTGTGCATAGACGGCGTGAGCTGTCACTGTGGTTACCCTAAAACTGCGTCCTTGGCGCCACTTGCTTGTTTTGACTGCTGATAACGATTTGCAACTCACAACCATGTGACAAGTTTCATGTCATAGTGTAGTGTTTAATAGCGTTGAACATGGTGCAATTTGTACCTACAAACTACGATGTACGGACAGCATGATTTGTTGTTACCATTTGAAGAAAATTGCTGCAGAATCGCATCACATGCTTGTCGAAGCTTACGGTGATCATGCTCCTGCTAAGTCACAGTGCTATGCGTGGTTTAAAAAAATTAAAAGTGTCGATTTTGACTTGAGAAACGAAGAACGTGGAAGACCACCAAAAAAGTTTGCAGACAGCGAATTGCAAGCTTCGTTGGATGAGGATGACGCTCAAATGCAACAACTCGCGGATCAATTAAATGTGACACGAGAAGCAGTTTTCATACGTTTAAAAGCCATGGGCAAGATTCAGAAGGTGGGAAAATGGGTTCCACATGCATTGACTGAACGACAGCAGGAAAACCAAAAAACACTTGCGAAATTCTGCTCGCCAGGTACAAAAGAAAATCATTTCTCCATCGAATTGTGACTGGTGACGAAAAGTGGATCTATTTCGAGAATCCTAAGCTTAAAAGATCATGGGTAACTCCAGGAGAACCGTCGACATCGACTGCAAGACCAAATCGCTATAGACGCAAGACAATGTTTTGTATTTTTTGGGATCAGAAGGGAGTGATCTATTATGAACTGCTGAAACCTGGCGAAACCGTTAATACCCAACGTTACCGACAACAAATGATCGATTTCCATCAAGCTTTGCGTGAAAAACGACCAGAATATGACCAAAGACAACATAAAGTGATTGTGCTTCACGATAATGCAACCTCCCACACAGCAAAACCGGTCAAGGAAATGATTGCGACGTTTGTCTGGGAAATCCTTCCGCATGTGGCTTACTCACCAGACTTGGTGCCTTCCGATTTTCACTTATTTGCATCCATGGGACACGCACTCGTTGACCAGCGCTTCACATCTTACGAAAATGTACGAAAATGGTTTGATGACTTTTTTGCAGCACAAGAGGCCCAGTTTTTTTTGTCTGTCATCCACACATTGCCGGAAGGATGGCAGAAGTGTATCGCTAGCGATGGCCAATAGTTTGAATAAAATAGTTCTTAGCATTGTCATCCAATCACTGTGTCTTTTCTGGACATAAATTCCGATTTCATATTTACGCACCTGGTAGTATTGATATGCGGATACTGTATTCAGCAAAGCAAAATCTCTTCTCTCAGCAATTTCCATCATATATTCACCTATTTTGTTGTCTTTTTCTTCTCATCTGTCGCATATCGTTTTCATGATAGGATCAGTAACATCAATGAAGAAAAGACGATATACATCATGACCTCCAAAACGCAATCCTGATTGAACAAGACCACCTATTGCTTTAATATCAGGACGCCTTTTGGGTTTTGTTATAAGCCCAAAAAGGCAGGCTTGATAAATATAATTTATAATGAAGGGAGTAACAATCCACACAATAAACACCATTCGTAAAGAAGTACCTGCGGAGGTGGATCAACTGAGATACCTAACAAAACAGAGAAGTAGTATGACAAAAGAAAATGAAAATTGACCAATCGTTACACTGTATAAATGCTGCAAATAGTTTCGTACAAGCCACTACCGAAGAGTAAGCAATTACTATGCACAACCAAAGAGACAGCTGGAAAGGAAACAACACATTCATCCAGCGAGGATACAAATCAGGCTCTGGAACAATCCAAACTAAGCGAATAAAGTCACCTGACCAAATTTGATGAAGATAGCAGTCATAATCTAATTTCATACCGCCCTTTCCGAATTGGCACTTTATGCTCCGTTACATACCCTTGCTCCGTCGGATGCACCGTCGATGGTTATGCGAATTCCCCCTTCGACGGAGTATTGAAGTGAACGGAGCAAAGGAGGATCAGGATGGTCACTTGACCCTCCGTTCGGTTGCGCGCTGCTGCCTTTTTTTTTTTTTTTTTTAAAAAAAAGCGAGATATTGCATGCCAAAATTCCTTCTTAACTTGGGAGTTGGGACAAATATGTATAATAATTGATCACGTGTTGCAAGTTTAAAACTGTGATTCGGCTAGACCCCCTGTGAGGGTGTTTACCCCCCAAAGTATAGACAACCCTTCCCGAAATTTTAAAATTTTTGCTGTAAAAATTCGATAGAAATCGTACAATACTTCACTTACACCCTCCCAATTTTGACTTTACACACACCTCCAAACTGAAAATCCTGGCGGAAACACTGATTTAAAATGAACGACCGTGCCGAAGTATTTGAATGTAAGTATTTCAATAGTTTAAGATTTGATTTCATATTATGTTATCGATATTGTACTATGTTTTGAGTGATATATATTCATGATCATTGAATAAATTTGTATTGTTGTAAATAAAAGTATGTAGATTTAACGTTTCAAAGCATTATAGTAGTATTTGGCAGAAATATTAGCAGCAGTAGTTCTATTATTATTGTTATTAGTAGTAGTTGTTGTTGTAGTATTAATATTAGTATTAGTAGTACTACTACTAGTAGTAATAGCTTTAGCAGATATTTTGGTTACTCTAAAGGAGGCGCAACCCTCCAAAAACTCCCAAATTTAAGGGCGCAGCCCGCCACGTGGAAGCGATTATTGTTGAATGTCCCAATGACTGTTCCCAACATATTTTTTCACCCCGCACCAACATGCGGGTACTTTCCTAGAGTATATATATAATATGAGATAAAAAGTAAAACGGCACTTATGTTATAGAATACCAAGGCAGGCTTACACAAATTACACACACACACAATAGAAAAGCGGCAACGTTTCGCCAAAATGTTTTCACGTGGTAGGAGAGAAAATGGACAGAGTGGACCCGTACAGGAGTTGTGCTAAGGAGACGCCATGTTGCCAACTGTTGGTGGGTAACAGTGTAGCCAGTTTATGGAGGCGGGAGAGTGACTAGACGGGTCGGAAAAAACACTAAATGTAGAAGAAATTGTGGGGTTCCTAGGAGTAAGTAAGGGGCTTCCTAAAGAAATAAGAGGGTAAAGAATCAGATGATAGGGCAAACAATAATAATAACAAACAGAACAGAAGGTCATGCTTAAAAAATAATTTCAACTGAAACCATGCAATTTATATACAAAATAACTGGAAATTTTCACTAATACGAATGGAATGTTACAACAAATTTAGTTGTATATCAATCCTTGTTGTTTATCAAACCTTCGTTTGATATCACACGCGTCCGCATCACCATGCTTACGGTCTCACACTTACTTAGTACTACTACTTGCGATTCACTATTTTGAAAGGTTACGAAAAAGTGAGGGGGAAGGGGTGACTAAGCAGCATTTCTCCTCTTCATTCTCCTTGTTATTTAACAAGAATGAAGAAGCATACCGTTTAAGGAAACAAACGTTTCCATCGAACTCGTAGAAGGTTTCGCGTAGACAAACTGTTGTTGCACAATATGCACTGCAGGCATTTCCTGGGAAGAACATAGCAGCACGTTACAAAATATATGTAGACAAATTAGTCGAAGCTTTCTTTACATGCCACTTTCACATCATATATCGGTGAAATGTATCCTCCAAAGTACGTGTGCAGTGTAATGTTGTTTCTTACACAACTTTGCATCTATCTGGTTGAGGAGTACTTTCACATTTACTCTAATAATCATGGCCAGGATTTATAAGGGTCTGTTTTTACACAAAAAGGAAACTGTAATTCATGCTGTTCGCTATGAAAATAGCCTGTGCAATGTTCTTTAAAGTATTAGTACTCGTAACAGTAAAGTAGTTCTGTAAACCAGGTAATATTAACAAGGAGTGACGTAAGAACACGTCTTTAGCATTTATTATAGTTTTTAGCGGACGACGACTCACGGTCTAACAGAGAAGTCGAAAAGCTGTTATCTGTAAATATGGACTAAGAAAAGCAGGCATTCTGTCAGAGGCGAAAAAGATTTTTGCGAAATGTGCACTTACAAAGCAGCTTAAAATAATTTCACAGAACAGGAATATAACGACCGTTTTTCCCTTTTTGAACAAAGCAAAATAAAGTTACATTAATTTAACATTATTATACGTTATTAATTGCACAATAAATGATATTGTTAAATCTGAATCGTAAAGTAAATGATAATAGCATATGCCGTTAGTTTTTTTTTTTACAAAGACGCAATGTACACTCACGTTAAACAGATTGCGGTACATTCGGGTTCATAACAATTATCCGTGACAATAAATGTGGCCGACAGGAATTATGGAAAGTAAGTTACAAGTTGAAACTTTCTTTTTGACTTTTCACAAAGAAACCTGGATACTAATATCCATAAATAAATATGTATTCATATACATACATATAGATCAACATTAGTATATCATAGTAAACAATTAAGACAATAACACATAATCAATTTTCAAGTAATCCAAAATATAATATGAACATATAATCAAATTTACTAATAAGAAGAAACCATTTAAATACACATAAAGATATGGTAAGTTTCTTATTAACTTCGGTACACTTCGGTATACATACCAAACATATCATTCGTATATTAGTATAGTGTTTAATACTAATATATATATATATATGGGCAACGCCCTAGTCGAGCTGGTCTACCGGTTCCCGTAAGATCACCGAAGTCAAGCAGCTCTGGGTCTGGTCAGTGCTTGGACTGGTGACCGTTGCAGTACTTCAGATGGTGTTGCCTGTGCGGCGTCCACCCAGCGTCGTGAGGCCAATTGGGGAGCTACCTGAATAAAGAGGTAGCGATCACAGTGAGAGCTTCGGCTCTCCTCTCCCAACTCGTCTGGTCAGCGTGGGAGCAGTAGACCAACACCTCCCTTCGGGGAGAGGCCTCATCCACTAGTGGATTGAATATGGCTGTGATTTATTATTATTATTATTATTATTATTATTATTATTATTATTATATACAGGGGTTGGACAAAAATCTAAAACGTTTCAAAAAGTGTGAAGATCATACCTAGTATGGTGTGGGGCCTCCTTTTGCGTCCAAAACAGCTTGGATCCGACGTGGAATGGACGTATACAGCTCCTGAATCGTGGTGTGTGGAATGTTGTACCACTCTTCCTCCAAAACATGCTCAAGTTCCTTAAGGGTTGATGGTGGAGGGTAATGAGACCGAACACGCCTTTCTAACACAGACCACAATGGCTCAATGATGTTCAGATCTGGTGATTGTGGGACCCAGGGGAGGTGTGATAGTTCCTGGTCATGCTCCTGAAACCATGATTGCACCGTTTTTGCAGCGTGACAGGGTGCCAAATCATCTTGGTAGATGCCATCACCATCCGGGAACAATGTGTGGGCCATGGGTAGAACCTGGTCCCCCAAAATGGCCTCATACGCCTTAGCATTCATCATTCCATGCAGGGCTATGGTGGGACCTGCAGAAAACCACGATATCACTGCCCATACTGTAACAGAACCACCCCCATGCTTTACAGTTGGGCGCACACAGTCTGGATCATAGGCCTACGACGGTGTTCTCCATACGTAAACACGACCGGTTGTTGGAAACAAGGTGTAGGTCGATTCATCGGAATACATTACGTGTTTCCACTGATCAAGCGTCCACTCCTTGTGGTCCTTGCACCACTGGATACGCCGCTTCGCATTTACTGCTGTGATCAGAGGTTTGGCGATCGCGCCCCTGCCATGAATTTTCATTTTATGAAGTTCCCGTCGCACTGTTTTTGATGAAACCGGGTTCTGTAGGCCGGAATTGAGTTCAGACGTAATTTTGATTGCAGTGGTCTGCTTTTTAGCTGCTACAATCCGTTTTAATGCCCTCCTGTCCCTATCGGACAGGATTGTCTTTCGACCACTGTTGTGTTTTGGAGACGTTGTTTGCCCATGCATTGTGTATGCCCTCGTGACATTGGACACAGTGCCTGTCGGTACCCCCACAATGGTCGCCACTGTTGTCACTGAAGCTCCAACCAGACGGGGACCAACGATCATGCCTCTTTGGAAGTCTGTCAGGTCGCCCATTTTACCGCACCACTTGCACACCACGACACTCACAGGTGAACTGGGTACTGCTGACGGAAGAGGAAGGTCCACATGACACATTGAAAACAAAACACGATCGGCAACCGCAATGACGTTTCATTCAATTAATCCTTTTTAACATTCTATCATAATATAGAATAACATCATCAATATCAAGCTTTTCCAATTCGATTGGATCAATATAAATTATGGAAGTATCTATTGCTTCGCCTTCAGGAGAAGACATTTCATTTACATTGACTAAGTAATAACTTCTTAGATTATCACTTAATATTTTGCCCATTGGTGTTGGCTCCGACAATTTCTATCTACCAGTAGCTCTCTTCCCTAAAGATTTACCGTTCGGTGGACCTACGTTCTCGACAATACTGTTACTCACCATGGCCCAGAAAACAACTAAACAAATTTAAAAATTGTTACATTAACTGATTAGGATATCGCATGAAAACAAGATAACCAGTTTTTATAGTCCTACGTTCACTTGGGGCTCTGCTCATTTTCGATTTCTTTCGCTGATATTATATTTTCGGTTTAAATCTGCAAGCACAATCCTTTTCAGAAGCTTCAAATGTGCTTGGAAAAGTCAACGTTGAAATGCACTAATAGGAGATACTCACTAAGCTAGTACTGATAGTGTAATTCAACAGCAAAACATTGTAACACATTATCTACCCATTGAAGATGCAAGTGCTTACATAAGAAACGAAAAATTGGTACGATATCAGAATATATCCTTGCAACACAATTCGATTGTTGATGTCTTGGTGGCGTGAAGTATTTGTGAAGACCATGACTTTACATCATATCAATAAATTTCTGGCTACCAAATATAGCAGCGTTATCGCAGATCAATGCTCTGGGTATGGATAGGTGCATAAAATATAACAATTCCAAATAATACAAAACACTTTTTAGTAGCTTTCCCATCGGGTATCCCACGCACAATTTGTATGATTATCAATAATGATATTCGCATATGTTGCTTGATTTCTATCGGTAGGATCCATCTTCGCTTATCAATTGAACTTTACCGGATAAAACAAAGGATAACTTGAATAAAGTATGAGGATATTTTTCAAACTTCATCTTCATACATTGGACACATTTCTTAACGTGATTCTTTACATCTCTTCTCATAAATTTCAGAAAGAAACCTTTGAAGATTAGAACGTATGTCCTATCAATTACACAATAATCATATATTTGTTGTAGCAAGCAATTAGAATCCTTTTGATAGGGATTAGATGAATACAAATCTTCAAATTTATCAGGAAAATGGAAATCTCAGACAAAAATAATTTTTGCTTCAAGTTTTTAGTTAGTTTACCAGTTACGGTATTTATTGTTGTCGGAAGATACTTAATTTGAATGTAAATAATATATAATCTGGATGTATCCATCGCAATATCTATGTAATTGAGCAAGTATATCAGCTGATGCAGTGTCCTCATCCTTAACGAATAATGAATTATACTTGAAGGTTAAGTGGAAATGACATGCGAATTCCTGAAGGCGAAGCAATAGATACTTCCATAATTTATATTGATCCAATCGAATTGGAAAAGCTTGATATTGATGATGTTATTCTATATTATGATAGAATGTTAAAAAGGATTAATTGAATGAAACGTCATTGCGAGTAGATGAAACGAAATTACGAAAAACACGCACGTTAGAAATCAGATTGACTTATCAACTTGAAATCTTTCCAACGCTATTTTTGCGTTTGGGTGAACCCAGTGATAGATTGGATTGTTGGAATGATGATCATCGAAGATGGATTGTGAGTCCGATTACTTGTTTAAGCATGTTCCATGGCGAAAATATTATATAAAAACGTGGTAAATAATATGATTGCCTTGTAAATTTACAGATAGCTTTTGACGTTAGTCGTAATGCGTTATACTATAAACTGAATAACATGGACATGACAATGCTGATGATTAACAAAATCAAACAATTATATAAAAGAGTAGAATTATGTGTAAAAGTACGGACAAACGAAGTCACACAGCCAATAAAATCTCACGTCGGATTGAGACAACGATGTCAAAGGTTTTTATTCTATTTGGTTTGTTTATAAATGGCATAGATACGCTTTTAAAAGGCATATAATACACTGAAATGCCAAAAGTCGTGGCATACCTACCTAATAATATTTGGGACCCGCCTCGTCCTGGTGAAGTGCAGCAACTCGACCTGGCAGGGACACGATAAGTCGCTGGTAGTCCGCTGGAGGGATATGCAGCCATGTAGTCTCGATTGCCGTCCACAATACCATGGTTGTTGTGGGTGTACTGATCACGAATAGCCTGTTTGATTATATCCCACATGTGGTTTATCTAGGAGTCAAACCATGCGTTGGAAGTTGCCAGAATGTTCCATAAAAGCATTCTCTCACCATTGCAACCCATGACGTTACGCATTTTCATACTAGAAAATTCCTTTGTTGACAGGATACACGAAATCAATAAAAGTCTGGAGATTGTCAGCAAACAGCTGATTCTAATTAAGTGAAGTTCTGCGCGCAACTCTCACCTATTTCTCTTCACAGACTCCCATAAGTATATGCAAAACTATAATTTAATATTCAGTTCTTTACAAAAACCTTTAAGCAACTTTTATAAACACACTTTAGTATATAAAACAGTAATATTACGTCTGATATGGCAAAATATCCTATCACAGGATATTCGACCAACATCGTCCCAACACTGGGCCATCTGCTGATCACAAAAATAAATAGAAAACAAAACTAAATATAACGTAATATAAATATACGTAAATATCTTACAAAGATTCATATTTTAATGTTACTATATTGATCATGATAATTATCATAAAGAGCCCATTACAAACGCAAGGTTGGTTTGTTTGCAGTCTATTTATTTTTCTATTTTGTTTTGAGGTGAATATGGCGAACTAATTACTTTTCTCAATTTCGTAACGATAAGCAAGTAAACGTGTATGCATGCTCAAGAAATTATTATTTGAATATGGTTCAATGAACAAGAACTTATTGTTAGATCATACCTGAAAGTAAATATTGTTTTGAAAAGTTAACAATATTCAAATAACACTTCTTAATTAATATGTTTTAACAATGCGGAAACGTAACATATTTTAAATGTGACGTTATATTTCGTTAAACAACTATAATTCTTGTAAAAATTATTAACAATATCAGTATTGTCTTTGGTACCCCAGCATTTTTTAGGTAGATTTCGAAGAAAAATATACATATTGAGATCGATACGATATGAAAGTATATATATATTAACACGCTAGTGGCCATAATTTTGAAGATATTTGAACCAAATTTTTATATGTTGTTTCTAGGCTTAATAGCTCGGTTAAGTTCGTTAATGAGAAAAATCGGTCGCCATCTTGGATAAAAAATGGCCGCCGAACCCATTGTTGTATAGAATACACAGCCTAAACCGCTGGGGCTATTGAAATCAAATTTCGCATAAAGGTACATCATCACCTTTTGATTACGAAAATGTTACCTAATGAGTTCAAAGACGCCATCTTGCATACAAAATGGCGGAAGTAAGAAATCTATTTTCCATATCGTTTAAGCTAGAGATACGAAATTTGACATAAATTTGTATTGTCACTAGTAGTTCAAGAAAATATTAGGAAATGTTGAAAAGTCGCCATCTTAGATTCAAAATGGCCGCTGAACCCATTGTATAGAATACACAGCCTAAACGGCTGCAGCTAGAAATATCAAATTTGGTAACACTATACATTATCATTTGTATGTTACTAAAATATGACATGACGTATCCAAAGACGCCATCTTGGATCCAAAATGGCGGACCTAAAACATTTTCTACACTGTTTGAGCTAGAGATACGAAATTTGGCATAAAGGTGCATTATGACGAGTAGTTTAGGGAAATATTACAACATTTGGGAAAAGTTGCCATCTTGGATCCAAAATGACCACCCAAAATCCCATTTTGCACACCGTTTGAGCTGGATAAATGAAATTTTACTTGAAGTTGTACCATCACAAGTAGGTCACGACAATATGAGAAAACTTTCAAAAAGTCGTCAACTTGGATCCAAAATGGCCGCCCCAAAAACCCAATTTCCAAATCATTGAAGGTAGAGAAACGAAATTTTCTTTGAAGGTGTATGACCAAGGGTAGGTTACAATAAATGGGGCAAACTTTCGTTTTGGATTCGCAGCCCTCCGTGGGAGGGTACAGATGGATACCATGGTGGTGTAGTGCTGCAGTGAGATTTTGGTTAAGATAAAGGAGGCGTATCCTCTCAAAAGCACTGAAGTTGGAGGCGAACCCCCTACGGGGGTCTGGGAGTAGCGCTCCAAACGAAACAAAGCGAGTATATATATGTCTTGTGAGGTATTGTTGAACAACTCTTGATGAATAATCTACAAAACAATAAATAGTTTCTCGATAGCTCTCATATAAGGCGAGATTTGAATTTTTGAAAATAAAAAAAAACTTGAGATCTACCATAGCCTGTAGGCCTACCGAAAGGGATTTTTTTAATGTGAGGTCTCAAATTTTGGCGACCTTCCTATTGTGTTTATGTACAATGCGATACCAAGGGTATTTTAAGGCGTATCCGTTTCATGGCGCTGCACATGTGTCAAAGCTTATGAGTACAGGAGCTTGTTTCCAAACAACACCAAAGCCATTTTTTGTAATTTTAGAGGAGAAAAACTGATATGGCTATAGTTCCTCCTTTAATGGAACACATTTCAGCGGTATATGTTATGTATAGTTATACAAAAACATGCCAAAATGTAAAAGAAAAAAACTGCTTTGGTATTTAGTCCTAAACAACTTAATACCATAAAACTTTATTTTCTTGCAGAAACCACATAAATCATATTTTAGAAAATCATTGTACTGCACAATAATGAACATAAATGTTTATATATTTCTCGCATCGAAAAATGCGTATAATGCATTATTATTTTTATAATTTATTATTTACTAACAATTATTATTGTTTATTGATTATTACATTACATTACAAAAATTCTTTAAAACAACAGGCTACAGAATAGCATTATAAAAAATCTTCGGTATACTTCAATTTATATGGGCCAGTCTATTGACTTTTGAGTTCGGCCCGTTACGATTCGACCCTATACACCTAGTTAAAATCCACAAACATCCATGCTCCTTCCGGGATTTGAACCCGGGATCTTCGAGTCGTTGGCCTAACGCATTAGACCGCACGGCTACCCGGTCGTCAGAAAACCATTATACATTTTTTTTAATATGTTACAACTTTATAAGTGATCTCTTTGAAAAAAATTGCAAATGACAATTTTATTGTCAACAACGATGTTCACACCCAACGTCGTAATGAACAGAAAGTATGTCTTTATGACCTGAAGCTTTTCACCAGTATTAATTATACGAAATGTTCTTCAAAATCTTCGTTCTCTTGAGAAGAACTCTTGTTCCTCATCAACTTGTGCGCTTTCACGACACTACTCACAAGTGCTTCTTCATAGAATGCTTCTTCATCATTGAAATCTAGAAATTTTAACAGCACCTTTACGCTTATTCTCTTCTCATGATTTTTACAGTTTACACTGGGAAGAGTCGAAGCAGTTCGAAGCTGAGGCTATGGACGTTTCTAAGGTTCCTCTTCAAAACGACTGAGTAGAAATTTAACAATAAACAACAATCAGGGATTTAGTAACAACCAAAAGGTTACACTTTCAATGCACCTAAAGAATGTCGACGTGACTTATGGGAAGTTTCGAATTAATATTTTTAATGACTTAGGAAAAATGTGACTTTCTCCTTTTAGTTTCAACATGATTTATGCTAGTTTTGAACGTTATTGTAGTTAGGCATATGTACCTTGACCTAACAAGGAGAAATAGCAAAGAAATCGAAAATCGTTAAGACATGTCTTAAGTGGTGTTTGGAAGCAAGCTCCTCAAATATCATGGCTTTGTGATATAACAACGTCCAAAAAGCTAATCACCACATTCTTCCATATGTGGAAACCTAGACATCTACAGTTGTGATTTCCAGGTTCGTCCTTTCGGTACTTTGAGAATCAGTAAATTATTTTTCCTCAGTTGAGCTATATGTATTGTGTGTTCGCAATGTCCACTCCACACATCTAATAGCAGGCCTCCTTGTTTTTTATCTTTATGTCTGTTCTAAGGAAATAAATGTTTCCTAGCTATGTAAGAAAGTGTTCGTTCGTAAGTTCTGACTTTGAGGAGGAAATATAAAAGTTCCTTCACTTTTTCCTGATGTTACCCGTGCTGGAAAATAAATCGAAATTCCACTTCAAGCTTCTTCCAAAAATCTAGACTTGGCTTGGCCACTGTGAAAGTTTAACTTGTGCCGAGCGAATATGATTAGTTTAGGCTGAATTTCCGTATCACAATGCGGGCAAATATGCACTTAGCTTTTGTTATGTTCAAACAGTACTACAGATGATAATAGAAACAAGATACATAATTCTAGAAACACACAAGTGCAGCAAAAGGGTCTTGCCTTATCATCATAGTAGAAACTTGCAAGAAACACGTTCAAAGCAAGGTATATTAGTAGCAACCTATAGAAACCCTTCACGTAATTAATTCAATATCTCCAACAGGTCAGCACGCACATTAAATATCTAACCAACATTCGTGAAGATTATTCTCTAATATTAATCAATTAGCCAAATTTCACAAATTCGCAACATCTTAAACAGTTAATTAAAGATCACAACATATAAAGCACTTAAACTATGATCACTCTAAACATAGCGGGATGACAAGATTAAAGCTAATTAAAAGCTCATCCTTTCATTAAAGAAATGTCTGTAAAAATATCTTACCTTTGTTTGCTTGATTTAACTGACCTAACCCAAATAAATAGTAAGTCCTGGTATTGTCCTTAATGGCCTACAAATATAATTGAAGAAAAATAATTATTCTAATCTATTGAACAAATGCCTCACAGCAACTACTTCTGACCGCAAAGATTTTTAAGACTTTTTCAATTTAAAAAATTCAGAAAAGGAGAGTAGCTATTGAAAGAATGAAAACCTTTCTTTTTAAATTTTTTTTAGTAAGTTTAATAAGACCAAAAATATCATCTTACCCTGTAACTTAATTTGAAGTATGTCTGTTTGATGAGATTACACAATACGTGTCAACGCTTCCCCACATTGTCTTTTGTATTAATTTAACGAATGTAGTTAGTACCTTATCAATACTCACTCTCTTCATATTCTTTGTGATAAACAGTTTGCTACTGTACAGAAAATTATTCATAATGATTATTTGATGTTAAGATATATTAAGATTATTCATTTAACATGGAAATAATGATATATTTTTAACTTAATAATGAACTATGTTCGCCGCATAAAACAAAGCCTGTAATGACCCTTCAACTTGCATTATTATGAAAATTATTGTGAAAACCACTTATTATCAGCTTCGTAGATTGTAACCTTTATCTTTACTGACAAAGCAATTCTGCATAATGACTGCATAATGAAGAACTCCACGGACTGTACGATTCACCAGATGTTGTAAAAATAATGAAATCGAGACGACTAAGGTGGGCAGGGCATGTAGCTCGGATGGGGGAAAAACGAAGATTATATTCTATCCTGGTTGGAAGGCCCGATGGAAAGAGGGCATTGGGAAGACCGAGACGTCGTTGGGAGGACAATATTAGAAGAGATCTTCGAGAAGTAGGTGTTCGTGATGAAAACTGGCTTGATACTGCCCAGGATAGAATCCAATGGCGAACGTTTGTTACTGCGGCGATGAACTTGCGAGTTCCATAAGCCATAGAGTTAGTTAGTTAGTTTAGTTAGACAAAGCAATTGCTTCAGGTCAATAATAATGTATTATTGCTTTATGTGTACATGAAAAGGAACAATGCCATTCCATCATTTATATGACAGATTGTTATCTATAGTTTATATGTATAATATAATGTATATCTCTACGTAAACAACAGTATGACAGCGTTCATTTAAATCAACAAAAACAATATATTATTGGGATCTTGGAATTACTAACGTATTTAACGAATTTGTATAAATTATTTGAAAAACTCTCAATGATTATCAAACGAAAATTGTTATCAATAAAGAATAGATTCTTTCCAAATAAGTTTATAGTTTCTCTATATTACTAATTTTGGCAAACGTCTGTGGTTTGTTATCCATTAGTTGTCAAAGTGGAATAAAATGTTAAGTACAGACAGCCCCATAGATAAGAAGGCCAATCCATATAATTTTTGAATCAGAATAAAATTTAAACTTACGTTACTAAAAGCATGTAATGTAAAATATAAATAACTTATATGAAGATCCATGGCCCATAGAATTTCTGTGTCCCATATAGTTTGTGGCTGGCGACGAACCTGAATACAGACATGATTTCCAGCCCACGTAAGATGTTAAGGCGTTATCTGAAATAATTAATCCTATGCTGTGTACACATGTTTCGAACAATTAAGAGCTTAAGTGACTGTTGCACAGCGATAGAAATTAGTTTCTCGAGGAAGTATTAAAGAAATTTAAAGTGGGATGAAATTGGAATTACCTTCTAATCGCTGATAATATCATCGCTGTATGTTGTTACTCTTTGCTTCTGGCGTAAACTTGAAAAATTAAGTAACTAGAATTTGAAGAAGAAATTAAAACGAACTTAAATAAAACCTAAATACTATACAACTTTCCACAACATCAGTTATTCTCCATCACCCAATCATCTATACAAAGACTGCATAAGGAAACCACGCAAAAGTTGAGGACGCCATTATTATTATTATTATTATTATTATTATTATTATTATTATTATTATTTACAATATAATGACTATTTTACCGTTTATGGTCTCGTGGTTATAGTCACGGACGTTGAGTCAAAGATGAGCTGTAACAAAGTTTTGCGCCGTACTGTCGATCGTACAGATTTAAGTTTCTGACTTGAACTGTGGCCCCCTGACATAACCTTCATAAAACACGTAGTGAGGCATTTAACCAGTCTGACATTGGCAATCTGATGTTAATAAAGCGCAGAATGTCGCTGAATAAACGTAATTTGCGAGTGCCATTGGCTAGTGATTTTTAGAAATTGCTTAGTGATGCTGCTAGACTCCACCAGCGAAATGTGTGGTGCTAGTGGATACACAACAATGGACCACCACACGGCACGTAAATGATTCAAGTATTTTCACTTTGTAGCTAGGAGAGTGGAAGAGAGGCCGTGGTGAATCTGTTGACACAAATCCATAGTAAATTTTCGATGTTGACAACAATTTAAAATTTAATGTCCAACAGAATATACTACATGTATGATAAAGTATACCAAATGTTTATCTAAATAATTTTATATAGAATTGTAGTCTTACATATATTAATGTGAAAGTGTTAACTTAAGGGTAATAGGTAAGCGTTTCGCACAGTATTTTGCTTAATTAGAAGATGAAAGTTTTATTTCAAGCGCGTCCACTGGGTACGCTATAGAGGAGAGAACTCCAGTTTTCCAACGTTATATTTGTTGTTGATATACTATTATCACAACTTCAAAATACTATTACTACACATACTGTTGTACGTCAAACAATACCAATAGTTGACGATACTACATTTCCGGTTGATTAATTCCAAATTCAGAAATACCGATGGTTAATAAACAATAAAGTATTGTTAGTTCGTGGTGTGTAACAGGCAGTAAGTAGTTTTACATTGATATTAAACCTTTAACAATTCCTTTCTTGTAAATGCAACAATGTTAAGTATTGGTTCTAAAATAACATTTTATCGTTACTTTTACCATTATATTGTTGATTGTACTTATGAAAATTGCGAAGGTTACAGTACAGAACTTCTGTAAATTGTGAGGTGAGTTCTTCAAATTCGTTTTTACGGTAACCTACAAGCAAATGTTTCAATTTATTCGCCATTATAAATATTAATGTTCTATTTGTTAAATAAATACATCACGTTAAATGTACGGTTGTTGTATGTGTGAAATTCTCTTATCTTTCTTTAGCAATTTAAAAGTAAGCTAAGAGTATTTTGTCTCGAGCACTAGCAATGTAATGCTCTTGCTTTCCGACAACATTTGTTTAAATTAGAATTCCAGTTTTGAAACTGAACTTGATGAGAGGTTTGAAAGTGGCATTTCAGATTCAAAGAATGTGTCCTTTTGGGTTCATAACCATTTCAGTTTCACAAACATACAACGACATTTTTCACACTTCAGAAACAAGTGCTTTGAAGCCTTTATATAAGTGTTTTGTTTGTCCATCTGTACTTCTTTCTACAACCTTTAACTCAGAAACTACTAGGACTAAGAACGTGTTTGAGCTTGAGGAGTCCTTGGAAAGGCTTCAGCGAGGCGAATTCAAATCCGTATCCGCGGGTTCGGTGATAGGGGCAAATTTGTAACTTAGGAGCTACTAGGTCTAAGAAGATGGTTGAGTTGTCGTTGGAAAGATCTCGGCGTGGCAAGTTGAAACACATCATTCATTCAGATCACAGAGGAGGGTCTCGAGATAAGGAACATTTTCAACTCATGAATTATTAGATCTAGGAAGATGTTTGAGGTGTTGTTGAACACGGTATACAAAAGACTTTAACGAAAATTTTGTACGATCACTTATTTAGTATTTCAGATTTTCATTCAAATCTACACTATATAACCTTGTACATTTGTAACCTCAATCTCTATTTTAATAACAGCGGTTTCATAGATTTAAGGGATGTGATGTAGCATGGTTATCGACGCGCGCGCGAGAGAGAGTGGGTGAGTGATTGTGAGAGAGAGAAAGAGAGATAGAGAGAGATGATAGAACGAAAGAGGCGATCGTCGAACCAAGTCATGGCTAGAGGAAGTGTTTGTTCAGTGGTCCTGGAATGAGGCATTACGGTCTTAGAAGAAGAAGACGACCTGATTGTTATTCGAAATGTGTTGAAAGTATAAAAGAAAAAGACATTCACTGCCGCGAAAGTATTGCAAGTCAGGTGAAGAGTGCAACAATCAAGTTTTGTGGGATTCTATTATTGTCTTTGAGAATTCTTCGTCCTGGAAAACCACTATTTATGCAGATATGTATCGTCGTTATTCAGTGTTCGACTTGTTATAAATTACTAGAGGGGGATCCTAAAACTAGTGGTTGGTGATCAGTTTCAATCCACTACCTATTTGGGTAGAAATACAATGATTTTATCTCTGGCTGGGATGATTTTGGGAGTCAACAACCAGGGATTAAATCCTCAGACAGCGGGAAAGTCCTGGTATCCCCCTGGCAAATCGAACACTGTCGTTAGTTGTGGTTCGTCAAACGGAAGAATATTGATATACATTGGAGATTGAAAAGTATGGTGGCCAAGCTGGAGTGAGGTATACAGTTGTATTTGGCAAGTCACATATTCGAAAGTTGGTTGTCAATTTTAGGCCTTTTAGAGGGGGATGTACTGGCAGAAGAGCTCCTGATTGGTAATGTAGAATTATTATATTTGATTGTGTATTCGATATATGCAAATATCAGTCGTCGACCGTATGATTCTAGTGAAAGTAATGTTG
>JAGDQP010007829.1:29563-57569 GCA_022664845.1 Lepisma saccharinum | reverse complement strand
TAAATATTCATTATTTTTCATATTTTACGTAACTATTTATTAATTTTTCATATTTTATATAAATATTTATTATTTTTTCATATTTTATATAAATATTTATTAATTTTCATATTTTACATAAATATTTATTAATTTTTCATATTTTACATAAATATTTATTTATTTTCATGTTTATTAATTCCTTTTATTTTACATAAATATTTATTAATTCTTCTTATTTTACATAAATATTTATTAATTTTTAAAATTTTACATAATTTTTAATTAATCTTTCATGTTTGCATAAATATTCATTAATTTTTCATATTTTATTTTAATATTTATTCATATTTTACATAAATATTTATTTATATTTTACATAAATATTTATTAATTTTTCATATTTACACAAATATAGTTTCAGATACATTGACTATTTTTTATACTGAAGGATAGCGAGAGTAACAACTCTATATTTGTATATTAAAGTAACATTATAATAAGTAAGGACATAATTTGTTCAAGATATAAAATATGAAAAACTGTACAATGAAAACAAATATAAAAATGTTAATTACTATTATACGCCTATTTACAAATCAATAGTACTAAATGTAGATCGGAGACAGTACTCTGCGGAGATGATATCAATGCCATGTGGGAGCTGATTAATAATTCTGCTGGAAATCTTTAAGAAGGGAGAGGAGTTGTGAATTTTTTATACTCTAGGTTAGGCATATAATGGAAGTGTGCACTGCGTATGTTACGAATGGGTACACGGATCAGCACCTCACAAATAGCAGAAATTGTCAGAAGGATTGAACATTGTTGGCATTCTTGTAACGTTGCGGCTACAGGCACGTCAATCGTGACTCCGTTATGGGCACGCCTGTTTAAAAGCTATTACCTTTTCTTCCTACCGCTGGTCTTAAATGTTCTCCAATTAACATTCATTTCTCATCGTGTGTGTGTGTGTGTGTGGTGAAATATCATAAAGCAAGAGACCGACAGAAGCAAAAGAAGTTCTTAAACCTTTCCAATACATCTGTCATAATTTCAGTTCCTTTCTGTTATTAATCGCAATACATGTTCCTGTGATTTCGTAGGCTGTCGGGCCGCGATTGTATTTATTAGAAATGCTTGTATTTTCTGCGAAGTTTATGGACTTGTAGTATGTAACGCACTATTCCTTCCCTATAATGTCGCGTAACGAAGTTGTTATAGTTATTTCATGTAATTATTTTTATTAAGTTCTGATTTTCTGGTGTTGCTTAGTCAATTAGATAAGATTGGTCTATTAAAAAGTCATACTACTTCGATCTAAAGGGATACTGAAGAGCTTATATGAAATGTTTGCACACCTGTCCTTCTCCCTTTATAGTTATATTTGCAGAATTAGAATTACAATGAGCTTATCCAAATATTCTTGAAACTAAGCCTCTCACGATTACCCAAGTGTTACAATTACAGCTCCTCATATTTGAGACAATCCTGGATTACCCTCTTTCGATTTATTCAAGTTCACCCCAAGTTTCTTACGTAATTTAAAGTAACTTTACTTTCAACATAAATTAAAAACAACAGGCAGTGACAATAATGTCTTGAAAGTTATGATTCCAGCAACTTTTTATTTTTCTACATTCTAAAGAAGTAAAGAGAGGGTGAAAAATCACGAAGTAGGCCTTGTTAAACTTAGAATGGGGAAAAATGTAGACGTATATTTGGTATCTCCTTCCCAGAGGAAAAGTCTAATCTGGGAAGTTCGCTAACACGTCAAATTCCAAAACACGTTTAAATATTGAGCATGGCTATAAAACTGCAAGTGAACAGTTATTACTAATTAAATCAGCATTAACAAGTGTTTTCTTAAAATTGAAATTCAAGAAAGTTAGCCTGCAGGTTGATGAAACCCAAGACAAGGAAGTTAAAATGTTGGAATAACTATAAAAATACAACGGAGCATTTATTAGTAATGGCAGCACATAGGAATGCTTTTTTTAAAGGAAATAATAATAAGTTGACTTTCACGGGATTAAACCCGGAATTTCTACATAGTAAGACGACGCTCTAGACAAAGACAAATAGATGAAGTTAAACGATCTCGAAAAAAAAAAATATTTACAACACACTACTATAACTTGTCACGTAAAGCTGGAACTGAATCAGAGAAAGGAACTTGAACAGTGGCCGAGTTCGCGAAATCTCGGTTTTCCTCGGTCCCGAGCTCACGTGTGTGCAATATTCACAGGGCAACCTTACATTAGAGTCACGACTTAACGTGCTTGTAGCCACAACATTCTTGAAAAAAGATTTGAAAATCTAAAATAAGACGCTATAGTTCCAAATTAAACAAATTAAAATATCGTGCTAAAGGCTTAGTATATCAGTTTAATACTGGCTCTTTACTTACAGAACAATGTCAAATTCTAGACATGTTTAAACATGTCAAAACAGGAATAAAGCCTATCAGTCTTGACGTAGCACTGCATATTGTTTGCTCGAATAAAAACAATAGAAAGTTAAAGCAACTCATGATGAGCCATCAGGAAAACTAAAATTTGAATACATAAAATTTAACTGTCACAGAATATTATACCCGATGGGTCGATGCAAAATGTCAAATTAAGTTTTTGAATTCAAGATAATAAAATAATCTAGAGTAACCATTTAGTTCTTTTGCGAAGAAACAACATGTTTTTCAGTTTAATTTATGAAATGTTACTCTAAGATATAGCCAATGTCATTAATAAATACGAGGAGTCTTCACTGCACAAATTTTGCATTAGTTGGTAAGGTTCTTTGCTGATTGTCTTCTTTGGAATGATTCTCTAAGCCTGCAGTTTTCCTTGTCCTCATCTTCACAGGAAGCGAGATCCGGAGACCTCCACGAAGTGTGGAAGAAGTCAATGAGAACTGACAAAGCCAATTTTGTTGGGTCTCCTCTTGAGGGCTTTCAGCGGGCCATCACTCATGATTTTGCTTTCTTCACACGCTACGAGGGTGCGCCACCATATTTAGCACTGATGCCGTGCCTTTTGGAAGATGTTCCCACAGACTATATCAGAAGTAGCAACGCCTTTGTGATGACCAAAGGATTTCCATATCGTCATGTAATCAATTACAAGTAAGAATATATTTGTTGTTCTTTAGTGAAGATTATGTACTAGCTCGAGTCAAAAAATATTCCTGAACACTTAGGACTAATTTACATGAAATCTTGCGTTACTTGCTGTGTTCGATTTGAATGAATAGCCAATTGAAACACGTGTCACACGTACCTCACAATAAAACACGTCCATCGTGCTGTTACCTTCCAGAAAATGCATTTTATCTAATCCTAGCAATAAAACACATGTCTCAATTGGCCACTCACCCAAATCGTATGCAAAGCAAGCCATGGATCTCGATACGGGAGACGGATATACTTCTAGTGACCCGAAATTGCAGCCAGCACAAGCCATGATCACCTGGAAGGTGAAATTGATTAAAAAACAACTGAACATCACGTTCCGTACAATACCTTATTTAAAATATTCCAATCTTCCTCCTCTCTTCCTTAGCTAGATCTTCATCCATTCTTTGCTACCACACACCCAGGCATAGGCCAACCAATAAGACGCAAGTAAATCCCAATTCACCAGACAAGATTAATCGAAAACCGGCGTCAAGTTCACCCAACTTAATTGTATTGGGCCAGTCAATCCATGAAACCAAGCAACGCAAGCTTTCATGAAATCAGCCCTTAAGGTTAACAGAAATCAAAATATCCATATTCCGAATAATAATATATTTTATTCTTAGAAATAACTTTTAAGACTTTTGCGTATTGCTCACGCATGTAGCCCGAATCAGCTCAGCTCGATTAAGCTCGCTTTTTCCTAGCACGACTCAGAATTATCTTGAATTACTTCTGAACAGAGTGTACACAAGAAGCAATCGTGAGAAAAGGAGTGTACAATTAGAGCTGATTTTCACTCAATCTTGCGTTGCGTGCTTTGTTTGCGATTTGGGTGAGTAGCCAATTGAAACACGTGTTAAAACACATAATAAAACTACACCACGAAACACCACCTGTTTCAATTGGCTACTCACCCTAATCGCAAGCAACGCAAGCGGGCTTGAAAATGAGCCCTTAGGGAAAATATGAGCCGGTCACCACAGGAAAATTATGATCAGTATTTAATTGGACTAATCAATGTCATTGGGGTTTTTGTGCTACCAACAAAGAGTTTGGCACCGCCCTTTCACCTTCACGTAATTAAGTAGAATGCTAACAGATGTTACTCCATGGATGATTTTCCTGAAGCTATCCACTCCATTAAAAAATCACCTTCAGAAATATAATTATTATAAAATCCTAACATTTTTTTTTTACATATTCTGTACATTATTGTGTACAAAACCAAGGTTATTTCAGATATGTGTACATAGGTAAATTTCCTTTGCAATGTAAATAGCAATCCTTTGTATCCTTTATTGCTTTCAATTGTGATTTTTGCCATAATTTCTTTTGTTCCAATCAGGAACGTACATAGAAATTTCAATCCGAGGACAATCAATGTCTTTCCTATGCTTCTGGGGCTAAGTTCTAGGTCGGTCTGGCTGTAAAATGTGCCTAAGATGCGTATAATTATGTCTATTATTACCGTATACTAATTTTTAAAACAAATAGTAATCTCCTATGGATCCTGAGTCCCAGGACTCTTGAATACGTTTCTGGTTCCAAACACCAATTCTTTTCCTTTTCGCTTCGTTTATCCTAACTTCGCTCCCCAACTTCTTTTCTTGTAATTGTTTCTTCTCTGTTGTAATATATAAGAATCCCGATCAGCTATTAATCATATCGTGGGGTTCAATTCTAACGTTTATAATCACACTTAAATGCCCAAGTTGCATATATCATTATCCTTATCAATATTCAGCTATATTTCATCAACCAATACATCATATTTAAGCAATTCTACTGAACAACAACAAATACGACTTTGTTTACTCACAATAATCCGAAGTCGAGGGTATACGGAGGTATACGCCTTACACCCTCTGATTAACCTTACATATTAGCGTATACCTTCTGCAAAGATGCGTATATCATCTACGTCCGTTTCTTTTATTTATTTAATTTCCCAGTTACCCCGGTGATATTATTACAGACAAGTACTTTTGTTTCCACTTGATCGGGAACAAAACATTGAGAAGGGAAAGACGGTATAAGTAACTACTTGATACGCTTCAGCATTTTATCGCAATCTATTGACTATAATAATAATTTTGTAGAAATACGCATATAGTATACAATCAATTTGAGCCAAGGATGTTCTAATACAGGATCTGCTTTTAGCTATCTCATGCCCAGCGAAAGAGTGAAGCCAAAAAAACAACTGAGCATCGACCACACCGACTCACCTGATTGGCTAGCAGGCAGCTACAGAGTTTTCTGCCATCTTTGTTAGCCGAAAACAAAGTTTTTGATTGGAGTAAGTGGGCTAACTGGGTTTGACTAAACTGTGGCTTTGGCTTCATGTTCTTGACAAAATCGCATATCCTCTATTAGAACATTCTTGATTTGAGCAAAACTTTTGTTAGCTTGGGAGGTCTCTTACAAGAAAAAGTAGGGAAGTCACACCACTTAACCACCCATAATAGGGTACATCTATTGAAAGATCTTGAGTATAGTATAATGCCAAAAGATTAGATTGATTGCCCAGATAGTTATGGCCGCTAAAAGGTTAGATTTTTAGGCTCTATTTCGTGTCCTGCTCTACGTACGATCACTTCTTGAGGCTACGTTTTCCTTGTAATCGTTGGGTGATTTCACTTTCCTACTTCTCCTTGTTTGCAGGTCTTAAGTAATATGAGATTTGACTTGTATTTTCGAAAGCAAGGTAGAGGTGTGATTTTTCGATGTATGGAGAAAGTCTCATAACGGGCTAAACAAGTGAGTTTACGTAGAATTGTACCTGATTGTTAACTGATATAGATATGTCGTAGTTGTGCGAAGTTTTTGTTTCTCCTTCCCTCAATGCAACAAATTATGCATATAATTTCATTGTTATTGCCTTACTAGAATAATCAAAGTATTTTGTGTTGTTTGCTTTTGTAGAAATTAGTTTTTTTTTTCATGCCTATATTTAATAGAAAAATGAATTAAAATTTGTTGGAAAAATAGTCTCCACTTAAAAATTCGATAACTTACCCTGTGAAGATTCTGGAACTACAAGACTGTCCGAGGCGTATTCTGAAGTAAAGCCATAACTTTTCATATTCATCAATACCAGGTGCGTAAATATGAAACCTGAATTTATGTACAGAAAATACACAGTGATTGGATGACAATGCTAAGAACTATTTTATTCGTATTGGCCATCGCTAGCGATACATTTCTGCCATGGATGCCAGACAAAAAAAAAAAAAAAAAAAAAAAAAAAAAAAAAACTGTGCCTCTTGTGCTGCAAACCAGTCATCAAGCCATTTTCGGACATTTTCGTAAGATGTGAAGCGTTGGTCAGCAAGTGCGTGTCCCATGGATGCAAATAAGTGAAAATCGGAAGGCGCCAAGTCTGGTGAGTAAGCCGCATGCGGAAGGATTTCCCAGCCAAACGTCGCAATCGTTTCCTTGACCGGTTTTGCTGTGTGGGAGGGTGCATTATCGTGAAGCACAATCACTTTATGTTGTCTTTGGTCATATTCTGGTCATTTTTCACGCAAAGCTTGATGCAAATCGATCATTTGTTGTCGGAAACGTTGGGTATTAACGGTTTCGCCAGGTTTCAGCAGTTCATAATAGATCACTCCCTTCTGATCCCACCAAACACAAAGCATTGTCTTCCGTCCATAGCGATTTGGTCTTGCAGTCGATGTCGCTGGTTCTCCTGGAGTTACCCATGATCTTTTACGCTTAGCATTCTCGAAATAGATTCACTTTTCGCCACCAGTCACAATTCGATGGAGAAATGATTTCCTCTTGTACCTGGCGAGCAGAATTTCGCAAGTGGTTTTTCGTTTTTCCTGCTGTCGTTCAGTCAATGCATATTAAACCCATTTTCCCACCTTCTGAATTTTGCCCATAGCTTTTAAACGTATGGAAACTACTTCTCGTGTCACATTTAATTGATCCGCGAGTTGTTGTTGCGTTTGAGCGTCATCTTCATCCAACAAAGCTTGCAATTCGCTGTCTGCAAACTTTTTCGGTGGTCTTCCACGTTCTTCGTTCCTCACGTCAAAATCGCCACTTTTAAATTTTGTAAACTACGCATAGCACTGTGACTTACCAACAGCATGATCACCGTAAGTTTCGACAAGCATGCGATGCGATTCTGCAGTAGTTTTCTTCAAATGGTAACAAAAAATCAATGCTGTCCGCACATCGTAGTTTGTAGGTACAAATTACGCCATGTTTAACGCTATTAAACACTACACTATGACATGAAACTTGTCTGGTTGTGAGTTGCAAATCCTTATCAGCAGTCAAAACAAGCAAGTGACGCCAAGGACGCAGTTTTACGGTAACCGCAGTAACAGCTAACGCCGTCTGTGCACAAATTCCGGTTTCATATTTACACACCTGGTATATTTAATAGAAACATGAATTATCGTAAAATTTGTTGAAAAAATAGTCTCCACTTAAAAATTCGAAAACTTAGTAATTCACAACTTATACCCTGTGAAAATTCTGGAACTACAAGACTGTCCGAGGCGTATTCTGAAGTAAAGCCATAACTTTCCATATTAATCAATTCAATACATCTGGCAATTGTCATCACAATTAGATATATCAGATATTTCACTGCTTAAATAGATGTAGTTCCTAGAAACACTAGTATCCCTCACCCATATGGTATTCCTATCAAAAGCAATAGTATTGAATCGTAATGGTAACACAACAATTAACCATTCAGATTTTATCCACTGAGTTTTATATTTCCTTTGAAATCACCAACTCCAAGTTAGATTGAAACACAGAATTCTTACACAATGTCGTTAATATAAATAAATATTATTTCTAAAACATTACAAATCATTGTTAACGTCTTCCATAGACTAATACAATTCAGGATCCCATCATCTTTGAAACGGAAACCATAACATCTAAAAATCTAATGTTTATATTTTCTTATTAGTTTGCAGAGGCTTGAAGAAACTGGTCAGCTAAGACGCCTTCAGCAGAAGTGGTGGCGTCATGACCCCATTGATTGTGGAGATGACAAATTAGATAGCGTGGGAATTTTCGAAGTTGCACCACTGCTTGTATTATTATTATTTGGCATGATATCATCACTGCTCATCTTTGCAGCGGAAAAGTTGACCAAGAGATACTTCCAACAACGACGCACGAAATCCAGGGCCACAACAAGAGAACCACAATGGAACAATGAGCCTGTGTGCAAATCTCCAGAAATGTGCTGTTTGCATCACACCAGACAGCATACGGAATCTGGACTGAGGCGAAGAAGGAGTATATTGAAACAACAGCCAAATTTCGTTAAATTATATCCGATCCAAGACAGGACAGCTACCATGCGAGACTTGAAACTTTTGGACTTAGAGTGATGAAGAAAGTCAGTACACGTCTGAGGAATTAAAATTAATCAAACCACTGTGTTCCCCTATCCATATATTATGATGTATAAACAACTCGAGAACTTTTTTATGTGTACTGTTACAGTTTAACGTTATTGACCAAAATCTGATACAGATTTGACTATACTATACTATACCGATTGGACCAACAGGAAAATACTATTTGACGCTAATCCTCTCTGTGTTTCTGTACATTCCATACTTCAGTGGCTAGTGTAATGTGGATTGAACCATAGAGTGCTTAAATCCACAGGTTTTGCAGAATGAAAGTTTTCTGTATTTTCTTTGTCGTGCAACCAGCGTTTAAAGTTTAGATTTTGCGTGTTCGTGGTGTTTATGTGACACGTAAACTTCTATTTCTTGCATGTTCTGTTTGGATAAGTATTATGGCTTTAAAATTGAGAGCTTTAGTTAGGAGAGCATCGGTTCTTGTACACAGCAATAAATAGCCGTGTGGATTCAACACTTTTCGCTGTCCTATGGGAGATCACTATTTATCTGTGTTAAATCAACACAAAAAACTGTGTTGATTTAGCATTGCGATAGTGTTAGTATCACACACTTCATTGAGTTGAGTGAGCATCGACAACAAATCCATTGTGTTGAATCAACGAAACTAACACGTTTGTTGTGTTGATTTAACAAAAAAAAACTGGATGTGACACAGAAATATGATGAATTATCACGGCCATTTCTCTTTTGTTGTGTAGCCTTCATCGATCATCTGGTGCACTGATCAGAATATGAGCTTCGTGCAGTGCCGGATCTAGAAATTTTCCTATGGGGGCAAAGTTAAATTCTGCCGCCCTTTCCACTGCCTTTTTGCTGCCATTTCCATCGTGTTTTAGCCAAACAAGACGACCGGTCGACGCGAAGGCCACAACATTGTCTCGCATCACGTAGCGTACTTTTGGTATCATCTCTGGAGGCAGTCATGGCATCGATATTACTAACTCCAGTAAGGCAGTAGATCTGCGTGTCTGACTTGAATCGCGCTTTTCAATTTTAGAGATGAAGGTAGGTGGAATATCATTAAAAATGTCTTAGCGAGACGATATTGAAATTTTGAACACGTTTAAGTCAATTTCAATTTAATATCTGATTTTTCTTTTTTATTAACTTTAATTTTTAGCTGCTTGCCGTCCCCTAAACGTGTCACCCGGGGCGCTTGCTCCCTTTTGCCCCTCTCTTAGATCCGGCACTGGCTTCGTGGGCTACTATTGTCTTTCAGAGAGGTGAAGTTGGGTTGCATGTAATTGCACCATTGAAGCTGCGTGTATAATTAAACCAAAAGCAGTTTTTCTTGTGTGTCTTGTATTTTGTGTTTACAATTGTATTCGTAATTTACTATTGCAGCTACGGATATCCAAAGCAAAATGTACAGTGAAGGAACCACGGGAGCATAAACTTCCCTATACAGTACAGTGAGAAAGCAATTTTGGTTGACATGTTTGAAATTAAGTGTTTATTTTTTCTTTACTTCATTGTATTTATTTCCTATAGGTTGGATAAGTATTAGTGGCCGAAGTTTGAGTGAGTGGTATTCGAACCATCCGACGTCAGCAATCGTATCAATTTGACTAGTGGAGTTTGCTATGCTCACTTTGTGTGTATATGCCTTTTTATATTCAATAAATACGAAATGATACTGGAACATATTAAACAAACACAATGGTAGTGTATGAAAGAATAGTTGATTAGCATTGGGTTAGCTGCACAGATTTAAGTTTTACAGTTCTCGTCAGACACACTATTTGAGTGGTTGTTTGCTTTCTTGAATTTCAGTCAGCACTGCTATATCCTTCCTTCCTTGAAACGCGTAACAAAGATGCTGTTATGCCTTATTTAGATTACTAAAATTATTACGATGATAAAAATCATAGTTGAAATAACCCCGTTTAGACTACAGAACTTAATTTGGTTACTGCCATTGTCAATAAAGAAACCGGCTACACGCTTATAGTAAGGAATCTCCTTTTTCCATACTCTAAGGTTAAATGGTAGAGATATAAATTATATAATAATGAACACAAATGAATTGGTTTTAGCGTAATATTTTGTACATCAGTTATGCCATCATTCTTTTATACTTTAAAAGCGATACGCACCACTAGGATGCTATATATTTCGATATGGAAAGAAATAAACTCACGAAGTGAGCTGCGCTTAAAGGCCATATTGTGTTTAGATAACTAACGTAAGAAGATAACCGTTGTAAGTTAACGCTCGTTAAAACTGAAACCCAAGTTAACCGTAACTGGAGTTTACATTACTAAAATGATCTAGGTTAACGTTCACCATGGTAAGATGTTAGTAATGTAAACAAGGCATTAGAGGTTGTAAATATGCTGCTAGGGCGTTGGAAATATTTCCTTTAGTGGTTTCTTTGCTAGGATTATTGCAATTGTTGTCCATCGAAATAGAATTTTAAATTTAATCATTATTAAAGAGGGTGTGCGCAAAGTCCCTTTACCCTGATTTTAAAATTATGTAATGTTGCACAACTTATCTCCTATGAGTTCAAAATGTCTGTGTGACTTTCCCCACGTTCGTACCATGACGTTTTGACCATCCGCGTCCGATTGTTCATCCGTAACAATTTATCAGGGAGTGATTTTCTGAAACTGTATAAACTACGTCTTGCAGCTGTTCGTTGTTGGTGTGTCGTTTTGCTCGCATCTTTTCTTTCACAATGTACACAGAGTTAGCAAAACTCATGGATAGCCACCCGATATTTGGTCAGGCCCCTTCTGGCCCTGCGGAGCGCAGCGATGCAGCGCTGAAGTGAGTCTGCAAGTCCCTGGTACACTTCCGGAGGCAGTTGACATCACACAGTCTGAAGAGCGGAAACCAATTACGGCCGGTTCGTGGGTATAGGATCCAGTGCACGGAGCCTGAGTTCAATGGCATCCCAGATATGCTCATCGGGTTCATATAAGGGCTCTGCGATGGCTAGCTCAATCGTTGGACCTCCCCTCCATGCTATTCGAACCATTCTAGAACGACATTGGAGCGATGTGGTAACGCATTCTCATCTTGAAAGACTGCGAGATCGTCGGGAAGTTGAAAGGCCAAAATCGAATGGAGATGGTCTCAGAGCAGCTGATGATACAGCGGACCATTCAACGTGTCTTCCAGAACAACCATAGGGCCCATTCCATACCAGAAAAACGCGCTTTAGACCATGACTGATACCCTACCGCCTGGACCACGCCCGCTTGGCATGAGGGGTCCATCGCTTCATGAGTTATGCGCCACGTACGGTGCCTCCCATCGGCATGGTACAGTTCATACAGTGATTCGTCGGACCAACTGACGTTACGCCACTGTTGCAGTGTCAATCCGAGGTGATTGGTGGAAAATTCAAGCCGCAATGTCCGATGACGCGGGGTTAGCAGTGGCACCGTGTAGGGCGACGGCTCCCATGCTTGAGGGAATGCATGTGCCGACAGATTGTCCACTGGGAGATGTTTCTAGCGCGGCCAGTGTTGAGTTGGGCCGTGATTTCTCGCGCTGTCGCACTTCTGTCTCTGTTGACCATTCGTCTCAGGTGTCGCCGATCTCGGTCACTGAGGGCGGCTGGACGCCCGCTATGGTGTCTGTTGTGGACTTCATCCCACATTTCTCGGTACACTTTAGACACAGTTGAACGTGTGAAGCCGAATTCCTGCACCACCTCCGAAATCGAACTTTCCATGCGTCGGGCATCCACCACTATGCCCAGTTCGAATGCCGTCAACTCCCGACGACGTTGCATTTCACATGAATCACCCACACAGCCACTTCCTATAAGGTCTCACACAAAACTGGAGCTGATGCGGAGCCCTTCAGGGAGCGTGGAATGCAGATGGTGTCCACCCCGAATCAGTGACCTGCTATCCTATGAGTTTTGCTAATTCAGTGTACATTATCAGATGTGCTGATACCAGAGCTTCTTGCAGAGCAAGGCAATGTAGCAGGAGATTTTACTGACCCACGTCTGATCCAGCAATTTGTGAAATTTTGGTCCAGGCACCTGCAGACGCTCAGAGCGTAATACTCTGGTGCTCCATCCTTTTAGAACCGGTAGTCACCAGTCAGTGGCACCAGATGTAGTCAAGGGCGGACTGGGAACCGGAGGACCCACCCGAAAAATTAAAAAAGGGCCCACCCACTGGTAACCAGATGGCCTTAGTGGTACGTGGACCCTGAAAGACAACTTTCAAGGGCCTTCCATACCCTTCATGGTAGAGGACCCCTAAAAAGAACTTGCAAGGGTCATTATAATACTAATCAGACATCAAAATACGAAGAATTGAGTAAACACAATACCATTTAAATACGAAGTAAATAAATGTTCACTTACCGTTAACTTAGTATGGCTCTTGCAATTCGTGAGGTCTTTAAAGTAGGTCTGCTGAGATTATAACTTCAGCACTGCCCTTTTATTGGTCATAACAAGTCTTGTGTGTCAAAATTGCTAATTTTAGAAGATCGGCAATACCCTAACAATACCGGTAGCAGAAACGTCGTGAATTTCGTTTAAAATTAATATACCTACCTTCTCTTCGATATGTTTGATCGCGGCAAGCCGTTAGAAGGAAGATAATGGCGGCAAAACTTGATGCAGTGTCTTTGTTTTACACATTCAGACATTTTGCTGAGAACGAAACTGGGGCAAAGAAGATCCACACATTGACTTCTTAACAGATGCTGAAGCAAGCAAGGATCACAGTACCTAACAGACATGTGTATGAAGGATACCACAACCACTGTGTCCAGGATTACCATCGAACGTTCACTATTTTCCTTAAAAAAGACCGGATACTTTTCAGACAGGTTTTGTATGTCTGTAAGCAAGAGCTTTTATGGGAGATATTGATAAAAGCTGTAGCAGTAAGAAGAGTGCTGAAGAGATCAATACTCAGTTCGAGCTTCGGAAGGTAGTACTAGTCTCTAAGTTCTTGTTTGTGGGATGTGTGAAGGCCTTCGGAGAGAGGTCTCCCGCTCATCCCTCTCAAAGAAGACTTGCTCTACGTTTGCCGGTGATCTTCATCCAGATTTTAACGTAATTTTGGACCGTGTCACTAGACAAGTTGCAGGATAGAAGCTATAAACCAGGGTGTGGCTATACTATTCTCTCCGATGTTGTGTTCGCCGGGTGACGTAGGTCCTCAAAATGTGTGACGGTCTAGGTTTAAGGGTCCTTTACAGTACACGAAAGTACGTTAAAAGAAATACAGAAAGAAGTATCAGCAAGGTGGCAATAATTTCAGTCTTCCGCTGCATGTAGGCGATAAGTTGTGACGAATATCAAGGTGATTAAATCGGGGGTATAGTGGAGGCAGGGTACTTTTTTCAGACACCAGGGCTAGAACCCTGTCTCTTACTTAATCTGTTACATCTTTTTTAAACATAAAAGGGCTCGAAAGAAAGGATTGTCCCGACTAAATCGGGACGTCCGGTAGCTTTACACTACAGGGGGACTTATTATTCGTGTCATTGTCTAATTAAAAGTCACGAAAATGTAAGGAGTTTCGCAGATTTTTAACGAAAATAATCAAAGTGTTTCCTGGCTAGAGCTTTGCCGACAAGTACAGTTGATTATTCTTGTAATAGAAGCGGCATTAACAGGGATTCTGGCAGGATTTTTAGTTTGGGGTATGCAAAAACAATAAATGAGGGCTGTAAGAGTTTTGTTGGGTTTCTATCGATTTTTTTTAGCTTTAACAATTTTGAAGTTCGATGTGCTCAAGAACTTGGGGGAGGGTTTGGTAGAATCCATGAATAATAGTGCTATCATTACTAAACTCAGAAGGTACATATACATTAATGTACACGGTACGTGAAATAGTTATGCTCTAACAAACTGTTCGTGAATAGAGCACCGCGGTACTAATTTTGTCTTCACTACACCACTTCATTAAATGAAATGGAATATAGCTAACATCCATTCTTTATGGAATACATAGTAACGTTACAAGAAATCTATAATACGACACAGACATCAATTTGCACACACGGCTCTAGATCACCCCCGCCATCTTGGTATGACCCTTCCATTTATTTCCACGGGAATTGTTTTACTCATTTTATGACTCTCGGAAGTAGAATATTTAAGTTCTGCTTTCCCAAAAGTTGTCTTGCTGGTTATTTTGACTCTTGTATAGTTTTGGTTTGTGGAGTTTCTTCAAATATATAAGTATAATGTATTATTAATAGTTTGCTATATAAATCACAATATGTTAACGGGAAATTATACTGTTCGTGTGTAAAATATTGCATTTCTACTAAATAGCATGAGTAAAAGAGAACATGACGATAAACTGGGCGAAAACAGAAGTTAAAAGTATGCTCCTGAAAAGTATAAGACGAGTAAAACAATTTCCATGTAAATCAATGGAAAGTGCGTACCAAGATGGCGGGGGTGATCTACACCGTTCTTGCTGTGTAAACTAATTCATTATAACCATCACAAAAATTTTCTTTTGATATAAAATTGTGGATACAAGGAACACTTTAACATAGAGGTTTGTTCGCATTCATTACAGTAATCTGAACTGATTAAAACTAAATTCCACGGGAGTGGTGAAACAATCAGATTGTATTGTGGTGTATCCGCAACAGAACGATGCATGTTTGAAAAGATTTCTATACTTAGAAGAGGACAATATTGATTATGTATTAACACGACTGGGCTTTTAGAATATTGTCGTTTGTGGAAGGGTCGATATCGAGCTGATGCAAAACAACATCAGAAAATCTGCGAAAATAGTTCTTCCACATTCAAAATCCATATAAACCTACATCTAATCATTGTATTAGACCAGTTGTGTGCTTGGGTATAATCAAGATGTTACACTGCTTGTTAGTAGGAGAGACAGTTCGCAATTCTTTTATGTTGTATCAGAAATTAACTAACAATGAACTGTTTTCATGAACGTGCGCAATATACACAATCTCGAAGCAGGATACAGTAAACCTTTATCATTTTCCGGATAACGATGCACAGGTATGCAAGTTCTGTTCTGGGAACATTGTTTGTTGTACCCGCACTCCAAAAAATAATAACATGGTTGGACTAACCATAAAATCCTATTGTTCATAGTTGAAATTGGGACAGCAATACTATGGGTTGCAAAAACAAGTTTGACTAATCGTGTATTGTCATTATGAAAATAACCTAACCATTGTGTATTGTCATATTTACAATACTGCGAACAATATTTTATGATAAAATTCCTGTTTCGAGTTAAATTAGGAAGATGTTTTGGTAGCATTATAGCTAATAATACAACAATGCATAATTGAATTTCCAATGGGGGAATAATGCCTGACCATACTGTATAGTTACAGCAACTATATTGTTAGAATTTGACCTATTGTTGTAACTATACATTATAGTTATAACGACAATGTCGTAGTGCTGAAGGTAACGATATTTTATTGTTGTTGCGATCACAAATATTGCTAAACATATAGCTTCCGTACATGGTGGAATCTTTATCAATATAAAATCGCTTTAATAGAAAATTAAAGTTTCTTGTCAGGTGAAACCTGGTTTCACTATTAGTACACAACAATTAACATTATCCATCTTGGTAGTATAAACTTTAGCAAATACATTATGACTGAAACATCTTCTATTATATTCGAGCATAACACAAAATCATTAGCAGTAATCGCTGATACAAGTTCAGATGTCAGTATTATCACTATTCTTCCAATGCGGCCTTTAGAAATAGTGACTAAAATAACACCACCAACCGCGGACAAATGGCGTTGAGGCAGGCTCAGGACCTATTGATCTGTAACGCTCGTGGTTATTATTATTGTTAGTAACGCCATCTATTGAGCAAATTTTATACACTTTAAAACATTACTAAATATTACGAAACTACATTCAACTATTTAAAATTGTACCACACTAGAACAACTACATTTATTCTATTTATTTATAACATTAATACTTATGTCATAACATAACATGAGACCATAAATTCTACGTCATCCTTAGCTATATGATACCATCATTCATAGTCCAACAGTAAAAATAGGGTTCATTTTATTATCTTATCTTAGAAAGATAAAAAGAAAATTATAAGAACAAATAAAACATAGTATGCAAAATTAGAATAGGAAATATTCTAGTAATTTATCTCATGAGTATATTGTAACGTGACGAGTAATCAGCTGCAGAATGTGCATAAACACATGTGCTAACACAGCACGTGTTTACAAACAAGCAGTAGTAAATGGTGGAGTACGTTAGCGAGTAAAAGCACGTCCTCATACTCGTAAACAAATGGTAGTGGAAGACGGAAGGAGCCGGCCACAGCGACCAAAGGCAGCCGACGGAGCAGAAGACAGTGGAGGACTGCAGAGTCAGCAGACCAGAACTGAATAAAAGCCAGCGAGTCAGAGCAGCCGGCACTATTCCGCTCCCAGGGATAGTCGCATCACTCCTCCTCCTCATCTTGGCCGGTTCTGCCACGATAATGGCCTAAATTTCTCGATCTGATCTGCTACGGGATAGACCGCTCCTTACTACCGCCTGATCTGCTACGCGATAGCCAAAACTCCTAAGTCCATATCTGCTACGGGATTGGACTTTCAAAACTTCCTTTCTCTGCCGGGTAGTTGCCAACTACTTGGGCCATCGACTGCCATACAACAAACCGTTGTTGAGGCTACATCGATTGCAACAAAAAGATTACAGAGAAAGTAATTTGAGATACTTTGTACCTCAAACATAAGCCAATATAGTTTTGTACGGGAGACTCTTTTTATTGAAATAGTAAACTTGTAAATTTTATAATAAAAAGTGAAGGGATAAAAGACAAGCTACGACCCTTTCATTGCTTTGCCTTGCTCTACCTAATAAATTAAATAAACCAGTAACGGCGTCAAACTCAGTTACCCTGGGCATTGCAGTGCCAATTAAGGCGCTCCCTCAAGGGAAACATTACGATATTTGAATATCATTTCTATACAAAATAAGTAAATGTTTTTTTTTAATCCTCTTCTGGCATATATACATATCAAAATATGGCTTACAAAAAGGATGTAAGCATATTCTATGCTCTATCTATCTATATATTTTTTAAAATCTATCCAATGATCAAATGCATCTAAATGAATTCTTTATCTTTATTAATAATGATTTGACTCCATTAAACTATAATATATAATGACTGACACCAACTAATCTCCATTTGACAACAATGGAGTTATCTTATTGTACAAATTTTATCTTCCTAATTATATAATACTAACGCACATGAGAATTCAAGTAAATACTTGACATCTGTTATTATATGCAAAAACTATTTTTTCAATAACTACCTGTTAATTAGACTAAAACCTAGAACTATTAAATATCTGGAACAAGAATTAATGAAGGATCTCTATATGGAAGTGGTAAAATGGAGCAAATTTTGATGTCGGATTTGGAGGTCATCTATATCTTCTGAATCAAGATCGTCGCCAGAAAAATAATACAAGAAATACATGGGACCAGGTAGTTTTCCACTAACAGATACAGCAGACTGTATCGTGTAGCATATTTAATACTGTCAACAAAAAGCTACCACCAGATATTTTCTGGAAGAAAGTATTTCTATCAGTTCTTTAAATAACATCTTGAATCAAAAAGTTCTGAGTCAATATGACTATCGGACTACATTTAACTTTTCTTCCTTTTCTGGACTCCTTTACTCTAAACTGCACTTTGTCTTTCTTACTGCCATCTGCTATACTTTAACTTCTTTACTCTAACTCTAAACTTGGCGGAGAGGTAAGAGGCACCCCATTTGCTGGCGTTGGTGGTGGAGTTCTAGGTTCTTCCTTCTCGGTAACAATAATAGGTGTGTGAATCTTGTTGATAAAAATTTCCAACAGAAGCAGACTGATCGATGTGAAGAATCCAAAGCAGAGGACTACAAGGACTGGAAGAACCCGAGGGAAATCAACACTAGCGAAGTCTGGAGTTTCATCATAGCTCATGGAAAATTTTCTTTCTTTCATGCGTTGCATTGAACCTCCTTCTTTCATTGCCTGTAAACTGGAACACAAATCATTTAAATTACTTTTCACATATAGAACTATAATCGGATATTTTAATAATAATAATTGTTAATATATAAGGAAAAGTAGCCCAAATGATTCTCTGCAAAAGATGTATTTTCATGTTATGAGAGGAAAAAAACTTGAGAAAAACAATTCTTTTGTACCTAGGTAAAGCTACATGTGATGAAACAATTATTTTTGTAATTTGGAATTCAGTTCTTTGGAAATTTAAGATTCCGCATTTTAGTTCACACGCTGTAAAATCTCACCTCCGTTGCGTGCCCCTGGGAGCAGTTTCTTACTTGTTGTACAGAACGTTATACATTAAAATGAACAGCTTAATATCACGAAAAGCAAGAATAACTCAAATTAAGTATTATCCTCACCTTTCTTCTGTAATAAATAATCTAAATATATTTCATTTGATATTTGTAATTTCCTGTAAACAATAAAATATGCCTCTAGTGTCAAGTTCAATTCTCACCACCATGATATTCAATTTATAGTAAAAAGAATGTGTTGCAAGCCATACGTCACCAGTTATGGCATAATCTTAAAAGTGCCTTTCGCATGCAAAAGAAAGGAACTGCATCTGTAAATACAATTAAAAGTACTACCCGACCAGAATACGGGTAGACGTGGCTAGGTTTGAAACTACCTATGAGCTGTGCCGAAACCGTAAACAAGCACAGATGTTTTGCTGCTCTTCCGCTTCTCGCCTGAAGTGTTGCCATCCAAGAAAAGTTGTTGCTGGTTGTTTGGTATTAATTTTACCAGTAAAATATTAAAAATTAATATTGCGATTGCAGTATATTGATTATTAAGAAGTTATATGTATTGCACTTATAGGAAGGAGGGCAGGTGACTGGATCAAGAAGTAAAAAAAAATGTGTTAATAAAAAATTCTTATATGGTTGCCATTCCTCTTCCCACCTCTTACATCTCTCTAGAGAGATTTCTAGTTTCTTTCTTGGCCTACGCAAACAGAACATTTTACCTAGCCCTCATGGTCCGGGCGATAACGTCGTGGAATTCGGAACGGCAGTGGGGAGGTGAGATTCCCGCGGCCGGCCACCCTGACAGGTTTTTCTACGGATTGTCTTCAGTCACACCAGACTAATGCCAGGATGGTACCTTCATTAGAGGCCCTGACCGACTAGCTTCCCTCATCCTCTCCCCTCTCCTTTCCCGACCTGTACCATTGATGCTTATATATATACCAGAACGAACACTAAGGATAGCACTCACGAGAGAGTAATTTTCTTCTACACTATTATTCTCCAACGACCTTTAACCTTGAACAAGTACCTATGCTTCCCGTCCCAGTGATTCGCCGTTGCTGCCAAATGCTGTTAAACTTCTTAATGATATTTCGGCCCCTCCCACAACTAGGAAGATGCTGACTTCAGGAATGAGACCAGTTATCCCCAAATGCAAATTTTAAAAGAGTATACTTTCCCGATTACACTTTTGGTAACACTGCGTATGTCTTTGACAAGACTTCTGCCGCAGCATGTAAACAACCACTAGCGACCTCACTCTCGTGTCTATTCCTAGTCTGGTCGGGTTATACCTGGACAATTATTAGTAAAATTCTCACCTCCGTTACTCAGAGCTGACCACAGAGGTGAGACGTTATCACGGAGAAGAGAAAATTTACAAATAATTTAATTAATTGTTATACAAAATTAAATTTCCAAAATGAAACAAATCTGCTTGTATAGTGCATTTATGTTAGATATTTCATTTTGTTCGAAATGTTAAAAAATGTTGTTCGACGTCTTAGCCATGCAGCTATGATAGCTGGTTGTTAGCAGCGATTTCGAAGCTTTATCTACACCGTTCATGTACTATATTACGTGGGAGAGTGTTGCGCATGCGCACTCCCCCCAATAGTATTTCCAGGCTGTAGATACTCCTATTTCCTTTCATCCCTTCTCCGACACATAAACCGAGAACGCAACACGACTGTCAATTGTCTGCACTCAGATTCACCGCAGGCTGCTTGAAAAAACTAAAAATTTTGTGCCACGGCTGGCACCTGAACGAAAAGTTGAAATAGTGTGCAATGGGTTCAAGCACTCGAACAACCCTTACGCAATAACTAATAAGAATGAGAAAAGAAAAAGAAACAACTTACTAGTTATTAAATAATCCAGTGTATTGAAATCCTTTGGCGGTTGCAAAAGAGAGTCGACTAAGGAAGTAACTCGACTGCAGCGCCACGAACGGGCATTTTACATAATCAGTCATGTACTGGTATTCGTTTGGCGTTAAGAAGACAAAATCTTCGTCACACATTCGTTCAAATCCTGCAGTCAAAGTCGGAACTAAGTTGTCTGGATCAATAGAAATGAATTTCTCCCACAGTTGGCAAAATAATGGATTTTCCGAATTCTATAACAAAGCATAAAATTCAACATTAACTGACATATGATTACTAAATGTTATTTCATTCCTTTTTGTAAAAAAGAAAAAATTGTTTTTTGGTGAACTGATTGTAATCTATACTTTAGATATAACACAAACACACAATGACATAAACGAGCAATGCATCTTAATATAGGTACCTATATAGAGTTAGGAATATAAATAGAGGGAATTTTAGGCTGTTTTGTTGAGGGGAATGAAGCCAAGAGACGGAAGAGACGAGACATTTCGGCCATATTAACTGGCCCCATATTTAGAGACTCTCTTTTCCGAGTATTGCCTCTCTGAGGTGCACTCGTCCTCCTATCGAAAAAGGCAATCCTCACAGTACTGGTATAGAGTGTAGGGGTGTTCGGTATTGAGATTTACATACCGATTTTCGGTATGTTTTGGATACCGACAATTATAGATATACCGAAATACCGAACGATACCTAAATACCGAAATACCGAACGATACCGAAATACCGATATGCCGAAATACCGATAATACCAAAATGCCGATATACCGAACGATATCAATAGGCCTGTACCAAAATATCAAACAATATAAAAATGTCGAAAAACAATGAAATTGAGCAATATGGAAGTAGGAAGAGGGAGACACCTTTGAACACGTTGTTTGGCATATTTAATTTTGGTTCCTCTCACCCAGAGGATTTGTTCAGAGAGATAAATAACATATGTAAAACTTTTTGGTAAACTTTATATATATATATATATATATATATATATATATATATGGTCCAGTCTACTAACTTTGAACTTCGGCCCGTCACGATTCGCCTTTAGCTGTTAAAATTCACACCCATGGCCGTGCCGGGACTCGAACCCGGAACCTTCGAGCCGATGGCCTACCGCCGCGACTGCTCTCTATCTCTGAAATGAATTTTTCACAAGAACCTTGTGTTAGGTAAACCTTGAAATTAATACAGAAAATTTGACAACCTCCGCGACCGGGACCTCCCAGTTGCTGGCCGGGTATGCTGTCCATTACACCACCGCGGCACGTTAACTCTCTGTGTGTATAGACTACTCCTCACACCTTAACAATCTTCCAGCCCCAGTATCTGGTTACGAAGTCAAGACACCCCATACCTTTCATGATTTTTATTGAGGAATTTATTCTGCAACCGTGCAGTTCGAAATAATATATATGTAATTCCTTTTTTCACAAGAACCTTGTGTTAGGTAAACATCGAAATTATTACAGAAAAATTGGCAACTACCCGGTCGGCAGCAAATGGGTGCAAATGTCAGTCTTTTAACCTTGCCAGTGTTATAGTATAGTGGATATTTTGTATAATAATAATATCGTGTATACACGACATAAGAAATGAAATATTGGCGATCTAAAATAAGAAAATAACACAAATAAGATTGACATGAGAAAGAAAAAGTTGATTATTCATATTACAGAATACTATACTGATAATAAACATTAACGCACAGATTCATTTCGAAGTCAAGCAAGAGCACGCATCTTGATAAATTATTGTGCTGTAATCAGGTACTTTGAATTTAATTTTTCAAGACCTTTGGGCAACTCAGGCTCAGACCAGATTGATGATAATGGAAAGATTGGTGGAATGAAGAAAATGGATGGATACGGGAGAACCCCAAGAAAACCCACGCACATGATGTTTGTTCACCACAAAGCTCACATGGCACGAGGAGAGTTTGAACCTACGAACCCAAGCACCAGAGGTGAGCGCTCTAACAATTGAGTCATCGCAGTCCTCTCTAATCAGGTACTGTTTGGGCCTTTCCTAATAATGAAAACACAGTTGCTGTAGCTTTGCCAACTTCACATGGAGTCAATTAACAAAGTCAATAACGCAACGGCAGTTTAGACGATGGGATAAAAGCCAGCAGCAAGATGCATTTCAGCAACATATTGATGTAATTCGAAAACTGCTGAGTAGGGATGGCCAGATCCGGATCCAAAAGGAACCGGATATCCGAAACTCGGAACTCCGGGGTTTCGTATATCCGGTCCAATGGATTCGTCCGATTTGGGTTGCAGATTCAAATACCCAGAATTCAGGTTTCGTTATTATGATGCATCTGGAACTGCGATGACAAATTATGAAAGGCCCTGGCCAATACCTTCGCTATCGTCTGCCTACCTCATCCCGGCCATAGCAAAGAAAGATATAAAGAAAGAAAGGAAAGAGAGAGAATTGAATTTTTGAATGTTATTTATGGTCTTTAGGCATCTAACGCTCAGGCCAGGATAGGGGAAGGGAAAGGATTCGGGAAGGTGTCGGCCAGGGCCTATGTTGAAGGTACCACCCCTGCATTTGCCTTGGGTGAAATCTCAGTCAGGATGGTCGAACGCTGGGGTCGAACTCACAATCTCCCGAACCCTAAGGCCAACGCTCTACTACCGAGCTACGGAGGCTCGGTGAGAGAGAGAAAGAGACAGCTTTGTCTCTCTCTTTTCCTTTCCTTCTTCTTCCTTCTCTTCCGGAGAGGGAGAGAGACTGAGAGAGAGAGGAGAGTAGAGAGAGAAAGAGAGAGAGAGGCCGGGATAAGGTAGGCAAAGCATGGGGAAGGTATTAGCCAGGGTTTCCATAATTTACCATAAATAAAGCCAATTTAATTCAATGTATCTAAAACTCGAAAAATATATTTTATTGAAATAGTTGTGTAGTTGATCGTTATTGTTTCTTGAAGTTAGTTGATAGGAACATTTTTTAACGACTTTTATTTTTTTTAAATACATGCTTTATTTCTCAAAAGCAAATTACGTAATCTGGAAAAGGAGTTTCGTATTTTTTATCTTGCTGCATGCTTAAAAGGGAAGAGAGAAGGACATGTTTTTGTTCTTTCCTTCTAAGAGTGTAATGTTTATTTCATAGTGACTGATAACCACGTCACAGAGCAAAGGGTAGTCATGGTTGGCGATGGGGAGGGCGGGGTTTGAGAGGTGGGGCAGGTGCTGTCGATTATTTGTTTTCCTTTTGTCACTCCAATATATGAATTAGTAACAGACTATTATAGGACGTTTTCAATGGCACTACTCTTGCAATTCATGTATAACTCAGCAATTTTTCTCTCTTTCTATGTTTCTGTTTTGCCTCTCTCTCTTCAGAATACTCCAAAATGAAGAGTACATGAAACCAAAATATGACTTATCTTTTGCTTGCCGAGAAAATCCCCTAAAATACGTACGACAGGGTGTCCACAAGGAAAAGATTAGGAAATGTCAGGTATTTCAAGATTTATCAGGAGAAGTCAGGAAAATTATTAAATATGAAGTCAAAAGTCAGGAAAACGTGCAAAACCTACCGTTGCGTCAAGAAATTTACCCTCAGGGGCTCATATCCGTGTGAAGATGCCAGAACATCCTTTTCACAAAGCTTTGGAACATATCTCCAAGACAAGCAGGGAATTACCAGGCTCGATGATTTCTAGGTTTCCCTTCTTTCAAATAACAAAAAAACAAAAAAAAAAAAAAAAACTCATCACTGTGGAAAGTGGTAAAGTCGAGTTTGATATTTGCCCACACGCAGAGAAAAATTGACTGCATTTAGAAGGATAAAACGTAGACTCCGGTTACAGGCGGTTTTCCTGGCGCTGCGCATGCCACGGCAGGAGGACTGCATTCTGTGTGCAGGCTCAATATTTTCTCTACTGTGTTGGAAGGAACAAAACCAAGGTAGCAAGGATAGCGCAGACGTACCTGTACGTATGTTTGGTACAGAACTGACAGGGTGGGGTTCTAGATTCTCATGACGGTGGTCTAGATTTTCTAGGTCATGCCTTTGATTTCCATGGTCGGTGGTCTAGAATTTCTTGGATATATTCCTGGTTTTATTGTCAGTAATCTAGATTTTCTAGGCTTAAACTTTTATGTCTTTAGCTGTTGTCTAGATTTTCTTGGTCATGCTCCTTGTTTCCTTGATGGGGGTCTAGATTTTCTAGAGTGAACCTTTGATTTTTTTAAGCGGTGGTATAGAATTTCTTGTCCGTGCTCCTTGTTTTCTTGATGGTGGTCTAGATTTTCTGCACTACACCTTGGACATTTTGAACGGTATTCTAGAATTTTTGGAAACGTAGGTAAACATGGCCACACGTAAACATAACCTGTACTTTCTATGCGCCCATCTGCGGTACCCACCTTAAATTTTCTTAAACCAATTCCACACCATATTGAATTACATAGCACATGCCACAGATCGTTGTAAAAATAAATAGAAAATGTTCTTTTGCAGAATCCAAATGTATACAAAACAAACAAACAAACTTACCTTCAAATGTCTTAATTAGAAAACTAAATATCAGAGAGGCACATTCTGCTGAGTTCACAAACAGTTCACTTCTTCACTACAGTGCACAAAGTGACTAGTTTTACTGTATTTACTCGGTGGCCAGTATCACAAACCGTTATTTTGTTTGTAATACACGGTAATTGCTTCTCAGCCACTACGCGCCATCACCAACCAGTCTACAGTTAGTTTTTACTACGCAGAAGAAAAATCCGTTTACGTAGTTTGTAGTCACTGGAATCGTACAGATCGTAAGGATCGTACACAGGAGTGGGACTGTGTAGTATCCGTACAAAACTATTTGAAATTGCATTAAAAGGATTTTCTGTATCCTGCAAGTGCTAACGAGGGGTAGACAGGATTTTCCGTCTATTAGCGGCTGTACAGATTGGTCATGGCTGAGCAACAAACCTGTACGTAGCCTGGTATAGAAAATCGTGTGTGTGATGCAGAATCTTGCTATATTTCGCCTCTCCGGAATATCTAGACTAAAATTCAGCAATTTTTCTCTCAGGGCACGGAAATGCTACAGTTGATGGTGGTTTCTCTATCAACAACTCTGCTCTCATTGAAATCCAATGTGAACATACAATAATAGCACTGAGGGGAGTGCATGATGCTGTTTTCAATTGCAAAGGAATCCATAGTGTTATCATCATAAGGAAAATGCTCATATATGCAAGATCTGCTCGGAGGCGATATGAAGATTATCTGAAAACACAGCGTAATGCTAAGAAAATAGAAGAGAATAATTCTGTAAAAAAATAAATAAAAAAAGGTCGGTCGGTCATAAATGAAATAAAGAAACTGGAAGATGAGCAAAAGAAGTTGAGAGAAAAATCTGAAACGGAGCAAGACGAACTTTCTCAGAAAATCAAACTTTTGCGGAAGTCGGAAAATGTGAACATCTGTTTATATTGTTGAAACTTCTGTTTTCGTTCTGGTGATATTGTTTCATTTAATAGTCTAAAATATTCTTTGCTTATATTCATAGAATTTATTCATATGTACGGGTGTTGTAGTAGTTAGCATTATCTTTGGCTTGACTTACATAACATGTTCATGACGGAAACAAATGTAAATTTGGGTTATTTTAATCAGTATATTTGCAAAATATTTTAGTAAAAACTTTGTTCCTGTAATTTTATTGTAAAAGAAGAAATAAAAAACATCAAATTTTCTACTCAGGTGAGAGATGGGCAGCTATGGGGCTGGTGGAGGCTGTTGTTAGAAGAAAACAAAATATTTTGCTAAAGTTTAAATTGGATAGTCTGAGAGTCAGGAATATTTTAAAAATCTGGTCAGGAAAAGTCAGGAAATGTCATGAAATTTAAGTTTACAAATTTTGTGGGCACCCTGTACGAATTAGGAAAGACTATGATGATGTGTCAATGCCCCAGATATCCGAAACTGAGATCCGGATTGTGATAATTGTGATTATACGTCAAGTTTTGGAGCGGGTCTTTGATTGGGCCCCGGCCTGACCCGATTTAGGTCTCCTCACCCGGAGAACAAAGTAGAGTATTTGATTATTTCCTTGCGTTTCAGGAGAGACCGAGATCGCAGGTATTTTCCCCCAGAGCACGAAAATTACGAAACTGGAGCTCATTATTCTCAGACCGGGTTAATCGGGTCAAGTTTTAAACCGGATCACGTATGTCCTGGTCAGGGCGGGTCACCAGAACCTACCTGGTTTCAGCTCTGCCGTGCTACTTCCTCTATATAAGTTATTAGTATTACTTTTTATTTTCAGAATTTCAGAGGAATTCAGTATTTCAATATTCTGATATTGTTAAGTATATTGACACTGTTCGGTATTCCGCCCAGCTTGCCAGGAGACGTAAGCCCGACATCGGAATTTGGTCACCGAGCTCGGTCGACGTCAGGTTTTGAAAAAACCCGAACAGAAGCCGACTTCGGCGGGCGAGTTTTGGGCGGGGTTACGCCTATATGCCGACCCCGACGGCGACCCGGAAGGTGGCCCGACGACACCGACGGCGACTCGGAAAACGGCCCGACGACCAATCGCCACTTATGGATCGCGCCGACCAGGCACATATGCAGAATTTGGTTTTGGGAGGGGTCCAAGGGCTCCTGAGGGGTCTAAGGTGTGTCTGGGCATGAAATGTAGTATGTATAATTAGTCTGAAGTTTTACTATTTTTTCATGAAACTGTGCGTTTGGGGGTTCGGACTCCCCGGACCCACCCCTAAAAACGTCCCTGGCGCCGACCATTCCCCGACTACAAGTTGGTCGGGCCACCGTCGGGGTCGGCATTTTTCTTGCTGGGTCGGTATATCGATATTTCGGTATTTTTGGTATTTCAGTATTTTCGATATTTCGGTATGGGTGATACCGAAGTTTCGGTATTCCAAAATACCGATACCGATTTCGGTATATCGATATTTTTGACAGCCCTAATATAGGGAGTCTAATAGGGCAACACAAGATGGCTGCCGATGAACCGTATTGGCTTCATGTGACGTCATGTATGTTCTCTCTATTTTCTTCCTAACTCTATGCGTACCTATGTTTTAAATACACATATGAAATTAGCAAAATAAAGACAAAAATAGCATATGATAGAGGAAACGGATTTATAAATTTGAAATGAACACAAACATCAAACTAGGCCGAGTCACTTATTAGCATCTAAAGCCATTATAATTAATTGTATATTTTTGATGAATGTAACGT
>JAGDQP010007829.1:0-24563 GCA_022664845.1 Lepisma saccharinum | reverse complement strand
ACCCGTCTGGTCAGCGTGGGAGCAGTAGACCAACTCCTCCCTTCGGGGAGAGGCCTCATCCACTAGTGGATTGAATATGGCTGTGATTTATTATATATATATATATATATATATATATATATATATATATATATATATATAAATAGGATAAAGTTACCTAAAACAGAATGATCTGCTAATACAGGATATACCCTAATTTTAGGAAGTGCTACATTCTGGTGTCAAACTACAGAACTACCCGCACATCATCACTGGCATTATTCACTCTGTAGTATGAAGTGAGAAAAAGACAACTCTATTTCTTGGTCACTATAAAATTTGAAAATTAATATTTTGTTACTCGATTCTGAATTTAACTAAACACATCAGTTTTACATACCATTCCGATTATAATGAAGAGCTAACGCTTTGACGCCACATCCGGTTGGTTACCATAGTAACGGCGGAGACAAAGTCTAAGCAAACAGTAAATTTGATAGCAGAAAGGCAGAAAATCAATTGTGGAAGTAATGGCTGTTAATATTTTTCAAACTGTTGATTATTTCAATGAAGTACGGAGACTGATTGAAGGAGTAGAAAATGCTGTGGAGCCCAAACAGGTACGTTTGCTTACATATGACCAAGGTTTGATGCACATACGAGGGAAAGTGCAAGAAAGGAGATATGAACAGTAAATATAATAAGTTTGAGGTGAGTAGCTAACTTTTATCCCGGTAATTTACATTCTTATGAAACACATACAAAGATATTAATACCTTTCGAAATCTTGATTTATACTATACCTTGTATACTTTACCTACAATATCAATTTGCGCAGTTGTACATAGGGTACAAGGGTTTCGTTTTAGAACTCGTATTTATCTTCTTGAGTGTGTGTCCTTAACTATAACCGAATTAGCAGCTTCAATTTAAGCTTCTTAGATATAATTATCACCTTTTTTAAATCACGAACTTAGCAGTCAACGGTGAATTAACCTTATAATCATATCAACGTATTCAAAAATTGCGTTCAATGGCATTCCGAGAAATTTGTTTACTTGTGTAATTGGCTCCTTCCACTTTCTTTTCTAGTTTCAGTCCTTTGGAAACAACAACAACAACAAAAAGACGTGTTTCATTCTAATATGACAATTTGGCACAAAGCACAAAACCATAACGAGTTGTTGAATATCGGACATTCCAAACCTACTGCTAAACACCCATTTGTTTAGACTGTAACTTAGCGGGTTACCATGACGACGTAAGACTTTAGTCCTACATACAAGATAACAGTATAATTCAAGTGAATTGTCACTTGTCTATAATCTAACGTTAAGGGTCAGTTCTACAATTGACCGGTAAACTTCTAGTCAGCGCTAAGCTGAGGTCAACTCTTATTTTGCGTACTCTCATTGGTCAAAACCAGACTTGGCCTCAACGTAGCGCTGACTAGAAATTTAGCGGTCGATTGTAGAACTGACCCTAAATGTTTATTGTTTGTTGGTTTAATTTTATGAAGGCGCTATACTGCTTTGTTCATTGTGCAGTCGGTTAACTCTATGACTGTAGGAGATAGCCTACTATCCCCATTAGCTAGTCAGTATCAATTTAACCTTTCAACTTGTCTCAGGCAATTAAAATGTTAATTTTGATAATAAAAGTAATTAATGTTGTTTATGGCATTTAGCTATCTTTGACTCAACCTAACAAATAATTGAAGTAACCACAAAACACAGTAATTCATTAACTGGCATTCAATTATCTGTTGCTATCAAATGCTTTCAAAATTCGTAGGAAAACATCTTCAATAAGACGTTTTGTGACCCATATTTTTCTTTTTAATGTCTTTTATGACATGTACCACTCGTTTTATTTGCAAATTCTCAAATTAGACATATTAGAGATTACACTAACCATCTCCGGTTTAGCCAACTATCCCGTATATTGTATGAGTAGTTTTGTATTTTGTCCGCTAGGAGCAGTAGTGTCACAATTATGGCGTGTATATGTGAATAGAAAGCTTTTTGTAACTTAGATTTCCCAAGCAATCAGTCAATGGTGAGAGTGCAATAAAGGGTTTGTACAGTTACTTACAAAAGTAAATAGAGGTTGGAATTAATATAACAAATAGTAGCTTTTTCCTCCAGAAGAATTGTTACAATGTACGCCTAATAGTTAGACAACAAAACATGACAGTACAAATATGCGCGAAAGCAAGCATGCCATGCCAGGATATTGCTCCATTTGGTGGAAGAAAGCATTAGTCCTTCAGCATCATTTAGAGAACCACGAGAGAGACAGAAATCCCATTCTTGTCTTGTTCAAACACACACACACAGACACACACATACACAGAGACCATAGAGGAAGATGAGGAATGAGCGAAAAAAGAGAGGAGAAAACAAGGAAAGAGGGAAATAAAATGGCGCAAGACATAAATAAATGAAATTTAACGCTTATGAACACACAGTCCGCGTCTCTCTCTTCTGTATTTCTCTCTTTACGGGATAAATCTCTTTCAGGAGTAATCGCGAACATCATTTACAGCTCTTAATTCCTTGAAGAAAATATTTTCAAACCCAGGCTGGAACTCGAAGCCAGAACCTTCCGTTGATTTAACAACATATTTGTCATGGTCTGTGTAGCTAAGTGGTTAGCATGTCAGACTCTCATTCTGAAGGTTATGGGTTCGATTCATAGTCTGGATTTCAAAATTTCTTTAAGGAATTAATCGCTGTAAATGATGTTCGCGATTGCTCCCGAAAAAGATTTATCCCGTAAAGAGAGAAAAACAGAAGAGAGAGAGAAAGAGGGGAGGAAGGGGGGGGGAGAGAGAGAAACGCAGACTGTGTATTCATAAGCGTTAAATTTTATTTATTTGTATGTCTTGCACCATTTTTCTTTCCGTGTTTTCTCCTCTCTTTTCCTCTCTTTCCCCGTTTTCTTCCAGCTCTCTCTCTCTCTCTCTCTCTTTGTGTGTTTGAACGAGAAAAGAATGGGATTTCTGTCTAACTCTCTTGTGGTTCCCTAAATGATGCTGAAGGGCTAAATCTTTCTTCCTCCAAATGGAGGAATATCCTGGCATGGCATGCTTTCGCGCATATTTGTACTGTCATGTATGTTGTCTAATTATTAGGCGTACAGTACAGTAATTCTTCTGGAGGAAAAGATACTATTTCTTATAATTCCAACCTCCATTTACTTTTGTTAGTAACTGTACAAAGCATCACACAAAAGTACCTACGGGCAAAACAATTTGTGAGTGGTACTTAAATTTTTCGCAAATCAGGCTGCTTCCCTCGCAAGAGACACTTGTTCGTTTAGCAGCACACAAGCAATAGATCTGCGAGAATTTTAAGTTCTGTGACAGTTCCACTCAGGAACTATTTTGTCTGTATGTGCTTCTCTTTGATAGTATGCACCAAAACTTTGTTTCACCGTCATTATTTACCTTTTTTCTTCTCTTTTTTTCTGTTCCAATGCACAAAACTGTTTGTTTTTACCTGTACACACCGTAATTGCAACACTACTGCTCCTAGTGGAGAAAACACGCAACTACGCGCTAAGCTCTCGTTGCACTATAACCTGGTGTGTGGTTTCGCAACTAATATTGTGCTTCTTTCTGCTGCGTCTGCCTTCGTTGTATTTTTACATTCTTTTCTTTAGTTCACAATGGTTCATGGTGTCTTCAAATCTTGCAACGTTAATGTAACTTATTTCCCGACGTCATAGAATAATGAAATTTTGCACAGAGACGTAAGTCCGATGACAATAAAATGTTCCATTGTTACTTTCATATATTTATAGATATTTGTATGTTTTAAAAGCATATTTTAATACAGACTTCTTTCTCTTAAAATAAATACTAACCAGCAATGATTTTTTTTTCTAGTTGTCGAACACTTTAGGATTTGGTTCACAAAACAGCTTGAGAAAAAAATAATAGCAAAGCATTTTAAAGACATTCTTTTCTTAAATATTCGTACTAAAAAAGTAAAACATAATTTTGTTTATGTATGAATAAAAATAAAAGCATGGGGTATATAGAGCATAATAAAAACATTTATTATTTTTTATTAAGTTCAGAAACCCCTACATATTCCATAAATAAATCTATTTTCCCGTTTCAAGATGAGCTGGAATTCCCTACAAGATATTTACAATGTTTTAGTCCGTTTTGGAACAATTGTAAAGTACTGTTAGAAAGAGAAAAAACAAACACTTACCTGAAGTACTTCTTGCTCAGCTGAATCTGCAAGAAGTCCTAACTTGTATTCACCATGTTCCAATAGACCTTCAAATGTATGGAATGGAGGAACGAATTTGTCAACAGTAAGATAGGACACTAGCGCCCCCGAGTATGCAGAATAAAGAATTACTCCTGTTAAATAAGCAACGAAGTGTACCATCCGAGTGGATACGTTACTTATTGAAACTTCAGTGCCTAGAAAGTAAGAAAATTAATAATAATAATAATTGTTGAGAGAAGCAATTGCTGATAAAAGAAAATACTCGATCGACTGAACTGAGACAGAAAATAAGATTATTTATCATCGACGTTTTCGCGTAAAACTTGTATGCGACACGTGTGCAGCTGATATCTACATTATTTCGTAGGTGTATCCTCCTAAATCTATTTTCCGTATTTGTTCCTAACTTCTGGTCTTCTAACCGCACTATTTCACCTTAGAGCAGGGATGTGATGGAGGGGACTCGCTCGAGCCCTTTGATAATTTTTTATATTTATTCCGAGCCCTTAGTTAAATTATTTGAAGCACGTTAGCCTTAGAAGAGAAACTAAACTTTCATCTAAGACTAAAGTGATTGCGTTTGACAACTGTATCAATGATTTCATGACCTGTGTGAATAACGGAAATATAGAAAAGGAGACATTTCCTGTTACCACACAGAAGGCTGTAAAAGAACATCCTTACCGTACCTCGCTGAAGCACTACTATTCATGAACCTAACCTGCACATTTCAAAGAAACACTCTCACTGTTAGTAAAGCCTTGCATAGATTACTAATATTGTTACGGTGGTAAGAGTCTTGGTTGAAATAACTTAGTTTAGACTACGGAACTTGCTTATCGTGCTTGTACTGCCATCTTATCACTATCATGGAACTAATATTACACGGTAAAGGTTTAAATTATAAAATAATGAGCATAAATGAATTGATTCTAGCGTCATATTTTGTAGATTAGTTCTGCCATCATTCTATTACACTTTAAAAGTGATATGCACAACTAGGTTGCTATATATTTCTATAAAGAAAGAAATAAATTCACGAAGTGAGATGCGCTTAACGGCCATTTTACGTTTAGGTCTTAACTCACGCGAAAGAGTGAAATAGAAAGATGGTAGAAAAGACAATCGATTTATTAAATCAATTGTAAGACTCTCTTACAGAACCAAACATCTTCCTTTACATCCATATACAAAATAACTTTCTATGACATTCCTATTTACAATCATGATTTCTTTAAGTTTCTGACTCAAACAAATGTCCTAATTGTTTGCAAATGAAATAAATCTTTAAACGCAATTAAATATTATAATATCTCTTGTGAACAATGATCCAATCTATTCTTTTAACTACATTCATATTATTTTCTCCTATCATGTTGCATTTAATCTTGGATGTGAATACGGGAGACGGATTGACTGGTCCAGTACAATTAAGCTGGGTCAACGTGATGCCGGTTTCCGATTAATCTTGCCTGGTGAATCGGGATTTACTTGGATCTTATTGGTTGCCCTATGCCTGGGTGTGTGGAAGCAAAGAATGGATGAAGATCTAGCTAAGGAAGGAGGAGGAAGATAGGAATATTTTAAGTTTGGTATTGTACGGAACGTGATGTTCAGTTGTTGTTTTTATTTTTAATCTATGACACCTATCAGGTACTCATGGCTTGTGCTGGCTTCATTTCAGGTCTCTAGAAGTGGATCTGTCTCTCGTATCCAGATCCATGGCATTTGATCATATAATCCAGAACATAGAGTTAGGAAGAAAAAAAGAGAGAACATTCATGACGTCACATTAAGCCAAATTACGGTTCAGCAGCAGCCATCTTGTGTAGCACCATTAGAGTCCCTTTTTTACCGAGTACTGTGAAGACTTGTTTTTTGATAGGAGGCTCAGTGCACCTCAGAGAGCCATACATGAGAAAGCTACAAGGAAAGCCTCTAGTGTCCTGGCCAGGATTTGAGCAAGTAGTTCGTATTATGATTGAGGACTGGGAGGATTTCACCCACCGACAACCTGCTATTATGTACTCACTCACCGTAGCTTAGTGGTAGAGCTTTGGCGTAGCATGTCGGGAGGTCGTTGGATCGAACGCAGCGGCTGGTCATTCTGACTGATGTTTATTCTTAGTCGCACGAGGAAAATGCTGGATGGCACCTTAAAATAGGGCTTGCCCGGCACCTTCCCAACTCCTTTCCCCTCCTCTATTCCGACCTGAGTCTTAGATGTCTAAGGACCATAAATAAAATTTCAGCAAAGTTTTGATTTAGAGAATGTCGCATAGAAGGCTTCTCTACGTATGAATTTCATTAAGTAGGGAATATGGTTTAATAGGGCAACATAGAAATCCCGCTCGGCTTGCATTTCTGCAGATGTCATTTATGACGATGCTGTGATAGCTTTGCATGCCTCTAACTCCGAAACAAGTACCTGGTTTCCAAATTTCTTGAAAAGTACTTTTCCTTGTTTTGAAATCCTCTACATGGTGCTACAGCTATGGACACAAAGATTGTCGCATGTCTATAACTGATTTTTCTTATTTCAAAAGTAAATGCATTGAAACATCGTGTAAATTTCTTGACTAACAGACATATGCACAATCACATGACCCACTTTTGAGGAAAATATTGTTCTGATATGTAAATAAACGAGGGTGATAGATGTCACACTCAAAATAGTAATATAATATAGTAAAGTACTCAATATAGTAATATCCAAAATTAATTCCCAAATTGCAAACAATAGTAATATTCCATCATCGAATTAAAATTAATTTATATAAAACAACAATGTAAATTACTTTCATTTCATATTGAATAAAATAAAATATTTAAATCCAGGTATAATAACATCCATATACTATATAGCCCCATGGTCACTGATTCACTCACTCACTCACTCACTCACTCACTCACTCACTCACTCACTGACTGACTCATCATCATAATTCACAGGCCAAACTACTGGAGCTAGAAACACCAAATTTGGTATGAAGGTGTAGGACCATGAGTAGGTAAAGGAAAAAATCCGACATTTTGAAAAAGTCGCCATCTTGGATCCAAAATGGCCGCCGAACCCGTTGTTGTATAGAATAGGGAGGCTAGACGGCTGAGGCTATTGAAATGAAATTTGGCATATAGATACATTATCAACTGTAGGTTACGAAAATGTTACATTATGTATTGAAAGCCGCCATCTTGGATCCAAAATGGCGGACCTTAAAATGCATTTTCCCCACCGTTTGAGCTAGAGAAACGAAATTTGGTTTAAGTGTACAACTTCGCTAGTGTTTTAGAAAACTATTACAAAATGTTGAAAAAGTCGTCATCTTGGATCCAAAATGGACGCCCCAAAAAAACAATGACAACGCCTAAATCACTGGAGATAAAAAAAACAAATTTTGTTGCAAAGGTACATCATTACTATTATTTTACGGAAATATTATGCAAATGGTGAAATAACTATGGTTCCAGGTAAACTTGTTTCTCCTTTTGCATGATTTTCGTAGTGAGAAACTTGAAATGCCGATATCTCGGAAACTATGCGTTGTAGCGCGAGAATAAACCCAAATTTGGTTTTCGTAGAAAATTCGTTTTTCAGTGGCGGTGCCGAATCTAGCAAAAACGTTATTTTTAGAGTAAAAATCAGAACTTTGGGTTGCATTTTTTGCGGTTTGCACTACTGGTGGCTACTTTCTTCATGCATGCGCACTATGATTACCTAAACACTGCACTGTTTATTCCATGTTGATACCACCATTAGATGTCTTGATATATATATCAAGATGGGGCTTTCAGTGTCTGACGTCATAGATGTTTGCTATTCTGATTGGAATTTTCTACTTTAGGATGCATTCCAGAGTAAGAGGACGTTTAATCCATCTTGATATGGCCATTATAACGCGAGATATTAAAATGTAAATATTTCACAAAATGGCCGCCGCAACTAAGTGATGGCATGTATTTTGGAAAATCCAAGATAGCTATCTTTCTCGGAGTGTCATTCTGAATGAAATGCCGTTTGTTCCATGTTTCTAGCAGATGTTTTTATTTCTTTCCAAAAATTCAAAATGGCGTCGTGGAGAGCTTCCGGTTCGTTTAATCGTCCATTTGCAACCTGCTTTTTCCCAAACTTGATATCGCAAACACGAATCTGAAGTTCTTTTATGTGTATATCATCTCTAAATAAGAAAACATTTTCTAAAATTTGTCAATTTTTAACATGGGATTATATAGGAATTAGATACATTATGCATTAAGTTCATAAATTTTGGTCAGAAATGTAATTATCTGCTAATATGACGGCCGGAAACTATATCACGTGACACGTTGTGCATTGTTCGGTTTGAATTTCAAGCTTCGCTTGTCATGCTGACTACATTATCGTTTCCTTGTGGATTTCAATGCGGAAATTTAAATTTGCTAATTTGGCCAAGATGGCCGTATCCAGAAGCTATATCACGTGATACGTTATCAAGAGTTTGTTTTGTATTGAAATTTGCATCTGCTTTACCTGAGCAAACCATTGATTATTTCATATCGATAGCTTATTTACAACGCAAGATATTCAATAAAACTTTTTTTAACATATTACATTGGTGACGTCACAACGTTATTCAGCGCATTGGACATATGGAGCTAGAATGTGTATACATGACCACTAATATCGTTATTCTTTTTTCCTAACTCTGTATCTATTCAGCCAATCACTAAAGTTAAAAATCATATCATGTGACAACTCTATCAGTTGAGCAAGGGAGCTTTCGGTACGCGCGCGCTAAGGACAAGAGTACGCTCGACCGACAAGATCGCATATTTAGGGCTTTATATCTCTGTCGTTTTTCAAATGTCGAAATTTTTATGTTCGAAGGGGATCAATACTGCTATTAGAGATTATGTTACTATCAACATTTTTTTATGTGTGGCGTACGTTTCGAGAACATTCACCCGAAAAAGTCGACACCGTTGCTTTTCTCAAATGTATATATCCATATACTATATAGCCCCATGGTCACTGATTCACTCACTCACTCACTCACTCACTCACTCACTGACTGACTCATCATCATAATTCACAGGCCAAACTACTGGAGCTAGAAACACCAAATTTGGTATGAAGGTGTAGGACCATGAGTAGGTAAAGAGAAAAATCCGACATTTTGAAAAAGTCGCCATCTTGGATCCAAAATGGCCGCCAAACCCATTGTTGTATAGAATAGGGAGACTAAACGGCTTGGGCTATTGGAATGAAATTTAGCATCAAGGTACACTATTGCTAGTAGGTAGCGAATATATATTCAAATTTTCTAGAAGTCACCATCTTGGATTCAAAATGGCCGCCAAACCCATTGTTGTATAGAGTAGGGAGGCTAAACGGCTCGTTCTATTGAAACGAAATTTGGTATAAGGGTACAATATCAATTGTAGGTAATATATAGTATACCTAAAGACGCCATCTTGGATTCAAAATGGCGGTCTTAAAATTTCATTTTCTACAACCTTTGTGGTAGCAGCACAAAATCTAGCAAAAAGGTGTATCACAATTAGTAGTTTAGAAAAATAAAAAAAAAAATGTTTTGGGAAAGTCGAAATCTTCCTTCCAAATGGCTGCCCGAAAATCATTTTTGACGAAGTTTGAGCTAAAGAAATGAAATTTTAATTTTAGTTGTGTCTTTACGTGTAAGTCACGACAATATAATAAAACATTAAGGAAGTCGCCATCTTTAATCCAAAATGGCCGTCCGAAAACACATTTTCTAAATCACTAAGTCTAGACGAACGTAACTTGGTATGAAGGTGTACCATGATGGGTAGGTCACAAAAATAGTGAAACATACCCAAATTGGGGCGCAGTTCTCCCTCCCGGTGGGTGGTATATTTGTAGCAATTAGTCTGCCAGAGTCTCTGTTTACGATAAATGGGGCTCAGCCCCCCTAAACCCTCATGTTCGGAGCACAGCTCCGACGGGGGCCTGGGGGCAGCGCCCCCAGCGAAGCAAAGCGAGTCATAGTATATGTTCACATGTACCCATATCAATCATAGTAAGACGTTAGTTACGTAAACAAGGAATTATACACCTGTTTCAAGATGAAAATCCGGCTTGGAGGACATGATGCAGACGCAAGCAAATGCGACGCAGAAAAATATTATAAAATCTTGGTTGAGAAAAGGACTCCATTCTACAGAAGACCGAAGAGTGAAGATAAAAAGGAAGACATTGATACTTCAGAGAATCGAAGGATTTGATTTCTCCTTTCGTCGTTACTCCCCTCACTACCCTTCCACTAAAAATAACACTTCATGATAGATGTAATAAAAATCATTAGATATGAAATTACTATTGAATGCTATACGTTAGTACATGTAGGTAGCTGTATAGAGTTTGGGCAATTTCTAAAGTGATAGAAGGATTCTTTAATTCTCCTGATTCATTTTCTAAAATCTAGCTCGGTACGGGCGTAAGCCGTAGTGCTGTTACCGCCCATAAAATTTATTTTATCACCACCACCCCAAAACACGGGATTTGTCCCTGCTATAAGTGTCAACGATACAGGTTTGAACTCGCCTTGCCGAGATTTTTCAAACGACACCTCAATCACCTTTCTAGTCCTAGTAGTTCTAAGGATATAAATTCCCAACCCTATCTCAGGAACCGCTCCTGCAATCTAGAATTATCTGCATCAGTTCATATGCATATTGTTGCAGCAGTAAATTTGGCTACATTTTCTTTTCTCCCCACCACTACATGAAAGATAATACTTTTCCTTTTAAAATCCACGCTCCTTGAATTTGGAGTTTAGAAATGACAAACTGTTAAGTCAAAGTCAGTCAGAAAAATCCTGATGTGATTTTAGAATAGAAAAGTAACAAAAAAAGTACATTTCAAGAATTTAGCGCTAAAGTAGAGAATAAAAAATAAGGACCACCGCAGAGTACATTTCTCGTCAAATACATTTTTCTCTTGACTCGTTTCTGCATTCTCCACGTAGTAAGCGCGGTCGTTTCCCTCCACCAAGTACTCTGTCCCAGTGTAGCAAACCTGATTCATATTATGGCTGCATAATTTCCCGGTTTTTGACAAAAAAAAAAAAAAAAAAAAATTAGGCCACTTGCACTTTGAATTGGCACCTCAAATTTTGTGTGGAGTGTTATTTTGGTGTAATTGACACGTACAAAAAATTTAAGGGTATGTTTCGGCATGACAATGTTGACGGTCTCCTTGTGAGATAGTCGTGGTATGAACTTGTCCTTTGAATACTAGCGTCTAAGGGAAGCTCATGGATACAAGGCACCGCCCACTCTGGCGCAGGCGCAGAGGCTCCTTGAACTGTAAGTAACACTGACAATAGCTTGATCCGAAATTCCTAGCTTGGTATGGTGGTTAACGTATCAGAAAGCTGATCCATAGGTCCCGAGATCGAATCCTGGCGTGGTTACTTTCACATATTTTTTAAAAGAAAAAGAAAATGTTTTTTTAATGTATATACGCATTAGGAAATTTAATAAAAGTAGTGATTTAATATACCAAATAGAGGCCACTAAAAGCTAGGATGGATATAAATCCACCAGGTCAGGATGTACATCGAGTGAATCGAGGTGTTCAAGGGGGCACGGTGCGTCCGAAGGAAGCTGGGCGGCTTTAGCAGCGACCACGGCCTTCTGATTATATGCCTGAAAAGCGAAATATGTCAACAGCTCAAAAGGAAATCGTGCAACCATGACAACCCATGATTTAATAGTATTGTAAAAAAAAATGTTCCTACGTACCTTGTTGACAAAATGCTGCATAGGAGAGCAGAAAGGCGTTTCCAATATAAGAAGATATCGACTCATGATTACCCAGTCGATAAAATATTCGCTCTTTCACTTGAGTGACCAGTAACATCATTGCTAACAGGATCAAAGATATAACTACGACAACCCACAACTCCGGGCAAAATGGTGAAGTGAACACATCCCAGTGACCTTTCTCTAAACTGGCAGACTTCCGCATGAACATACGGTGACTGAAGAAGAAGAAATACAGACACTCATTATTATTACTAGACGCCAATTGTTTAAACACTAGAGACCTTGCAAATAGACAGGGAAGTAGACACTGAAGAGGTTGAAATACGAGAGCTATTTTTTCAACCTCCGATGAAGCGTGTAATCAAAATTAGAGTAATAGCAAAATGGTTTCATTGACAAAAGTTAAGTACACTTAGAAGCTATTTTTGAACATATTCACCATGAAGATTGTAGTGTGTATTTTTTTTTACAATTTCCAGAGAGAGGGAAATTTTTCTCAGAACGTAGAATACCATATTTTATATCATTTATATTCCAGGCTTTGGGGATATTTCGGAAAACAGAGCCAGGGAAGATTTTTGCAGAAAGGGGGAAATCCCAACCATCCCCCGCTACAAATCGAACACTGGATGATTGAGACACTTGTACACCAGCTTTCCAATACGCGTTGCAGGTCTGCACGGTGTCCCGCAAGTCCTCGTTGGAGTGGATGCGATATCCTCCTAACCACTTCTTCATCGCCGGGAAAAGGTGGAAGCCATTCGGCTGCAGGTCTGGGCTCTAGGGAGGGTGATCAAACGCGTCCCATTTGAATTCTTGACCATCTTAATCGTGAACGTCCGTTCGTCCATCTCAAAACTTCCTACGTCACTCATAAAGTTTTGACTGTACATACGGCTCATTCTGCGGCGGATTTCCACTGCATTATGCCTCTCTGCGTGTAGAAATCGAATAACACTACGTAACTCACACTTTAAACTGGAGAGTAGATTGTAGCGGCCGTCTTTAAGCGCACCCGTAGCCAAGCTTCAACTGATAAGTTAGCATTGGCACTCAGTGGAGTGGTAGTGGTTGGGGAAAGCCAATCACGCTGCCTGACACTCCGCCTCCAATCACTTCACGGGCCACCTGGTGGCGCTATCGGAGGTTGAAGAACTAGCCTTCGTAGCTACTAAAATGTTAACAGTAAACAGTAAAACCTTAAAACTAAACACTAAAAAATACTAAAATCTTAAAAAAAAAAAAAAAAAAAAAAAAAGGATACTAAAACTCGCAAAGACTCCGCTCCGTTAATAGGGTTTTCGCCACACAAACAATATTTTTTATATATATAAAATAACGCCGCTTTCACACACCATTATTCGCTATTGTTTTTCGATCTTACCCATAGAGGAACGCTTAATTTCAACTCAAGCCCCCTCCTCCCCGTTTCTTAATAATCTGCATATACAAAGTTGTTGGCTATTATAGTTCGTCTTTCCCGTTACAGAGACGCTTACTATCAAATATTAGCAAATTTTCATTTAAGTATACTAGGGAGGGCAAGCCCCCCTAGCCCCTTACCGACAACTTTCCTTTGTTCCTGCACGTACATCCTTTGTTCCTGCACGTACACTTTGACTACTTTAAAATTACAACGCTTATTCCAAGTTTCTACCATTTTTACAAAGCAAACTACAGCTACAGCCATCTAGTGGTAGATCTGGAAACTAAATGAACTGGTTAGGAAGATAAGATAGTACTTAGACTATCCGGCAGATGGAACTTGAGTCACTCCACGAATAACGAATTTGTGGACATGGTTACAATGAACGGGAATAATTGGTCCCTTTTGCTATAGCTTTGCTAACAAGGAACTTAAAATAGACAGAATAGATAAAAAGGTACGTATGAAATATAAAAGAAATATGTATTGAAATTACGAAAGACACAAAGTCCAATAAGTAATAAATATAGTAGAGTCTCTGTAGTTCCGGGTTGGGATCCATTCGGTCAGCTATGTCCGGGTGAGGCCGAAACACCAAAAGTGACCCGATTTCAGCGCTAACAAGTAATTTGCCTTAAAATAAAACCAATTTTTCCAACTCCGTTCTAATAAACACACATACACCTGTAGAGACATTTCTGCATGTGATGACGACATCCAATACAAAATATGTTTATATATTGATCACAGCACTGAATCGATGTGAATGTACTTATTCAAGGACTAGGTGGGGGGACGGGCTCCATAAATATAACCATCTCTATCAATGTAGCCCTGCCAAAAGACCTCAAAAATGTTCTAGCAGCGGCCATGACTGTTGTTACCTGGTAATTATAATAGGAATTGTGAAATCAACGAACTGGTGTCTTTCCTTTGTGACTGTCATTGCTACAACAGCGACATCTGCATCGCCTCTTTTCAACATCGCCAGAAGTTCTCCCCAATTAGTGTTGTTCGGTGGGATAAATTCTGACCTGCGCACAAAAAAAAGTCTGTCAACATTGATATAATGTTCCAAGTAAAAGTAATTTAAACTTTTTTTCTATCTAAAAAAATTAATGTGCCCCTCCTAGATGGGTTATTGAGACCGACTTAATTTTTATGCGATGGACGCCTTAATGATATTATCTTTTATTAATAAAACTAATTATGCTGTGTTATTTGTAGGTTATATTTTCATTATTATGGTTCACCCTGTATATAGAACTCTTGTAAATGATTCTCATTTCACATATCACTAATATCCACTTTACATATAGACAATATTTCACAATTTCAACATATATATTCTCTTAATACCTGAAATCTTCATATGTTATAATGCAAACTTTCAACGTTTAATTCTTTCCATGCTAAAATACAACAGTTCTTATTTGGCATTACTTATCTGATTCTGTTAGCATCTCCATGCGATCTCTGGGGTTTCGTTAGGGTGGTCATTTCCAAATCTCCAAAAGCAAGGACAGAGACAAAAGGTATATTTAGGATCAGTTCTACAATCGACGGCTAAGTTGAGGCCAAGTCTCATTGGCCAAAATTAGACTTGGCCTCAACTTAGCCCTGTCCAAAACCTTAGCCGTCGATTGTGGAACTGACCCTTAGTCTATATATTTTACCAAATTATAGTACTTAACAAAATAAGTACTAAATTCATAAGCCTGAAGATTTAATCTAGATTAAACATGTTTCATGATGAGTACTATTATATGGAAAACCAAGGAAAATATAGTCTGCAAAGACACGTCTCAAAGGACATACTACTACTCTTCTTGAGGTGGCGAAGGACAGAGTTGTTAAAAGCAGCACTTCCTTCGGAAAGAAGGGCACCTTACCACTCATTGTAGGTATAGTATATTGAACCATACCAATATCGTATCCGATGCCAACTTATCATAATGTAAAATTGATACCATATCCTATTTTTTTTTCTAGAATGTTTTTTTTAACATCTCTAGCCATAGAAGGTTGCTATGTCACATGGGATTAGTATAATTGAAGTTAGTTTGGTGCCTATGTACCAAATGTTTCAGAAGCTCCGTGATCCGCTCTTTCATGGTGATCATGAGAGTAATGAAATGGGTATTCTGCTCAAAGGGAAGTCTATGACCTGAAGCTCCATGGGCAAGGGGACCGATGGTAGTTTGGCATCGACTTCAATCGGATAAAGATGGTCTCATATAAGGACGGGATCTGGAGTTTAACGTTGACTCGGAACCATTAGTATCCCCGGCTGATATCTAACCTGGAACGCCTTGATTACTAGGCAGCGAACGTTATAATTCACCTACAGGAGACATAAAGTGCGTAACGAGTAAATTAAAACTCATAGATAGACAATTCTTGCTTCGAAATATAGTTGAGTTGAGACATTTTGAAGACATTAGGAATTAAAAAATCAATAATTATTAATTAGACTCTATGTCTGAGAAACGTAGGAAACAATTACGTGTAAGATACACGACACGCTTCTTATGCGCACTTAATCTTGAAATAACATGAATTACTTACGTTTGTTGCTAGTGCCTAATAACCGCTCGAGGAATATGCGGAAGGGGTGTATTCCCTCCCTTCATGGCTTTCGTCTGCACGAGTTTTTTTTTTAAGTACACGCCTCGCAAGCGTAGCATGTACGTACACATCAGGGATGAGGCACTGTTTAAAAAAAAATCGCTCAGTATTTTTTTTTTCAGACTACGCATACTCCAGCACAGTACACATTTATGTAACTTATCACAGCATTTCTTGGTGTCTTTGGAGAGCTGCATAGCTGGTCATCGAAGAACTCTCTATCCAAGAGCTTACCAGCTTTGTCCAGGAGTATTAATGATGTATTCCTAAAATGTAGGTATCTCAATATTAAAACAGATCCTGGTAACACTGAAAGTAGTGAGTGATACTGGGAGATGTGTTTTAGCTCTGCCTATATCACTTTGTCAATTTCAATAATAATAAAAAAAGGACAAAGTTGTACATGACCGGTAAAATTTAAGAAACACACCCAAACCCTGCAATTTGAAGTGCGACTTCTGATCGTCAGTTGTTCAGTACGTATAAGTAGTGAAAGGGATAAAAAAAAGTTGTTCCCTTTCAATCACGGTTGTAACAAAGTTATTTTTTTCTGGACATTGTGATTTTTTTCTCTCCATCATTGAAAATGACATAGTAAGATAGACAGAGATAAAACTTATTCCCAGCGTTACTCCCCAATTTCAGTGTAGCCAGGACCCATTGAAATAATATACAATTTTGAAATACATTACTAACACATCTGCACAAAGCTTTGTAAGCTCTTGGATAGGGAGTTTTTTTTTCCACACTTTCGATCGGCAGTCATGCAAGTTCTCTCGTGGTACCGAGAAACGTTGCAATCAGGTACCTAAATGATTCCTGCATGTAAGCTGCAAGAATAGAGTATACACAGTTAGCAAGAAAGAAATTCGACTTCGGCTATAGTTTAGTAACCACCCCTGAATGATAATTGATATTTGTTAACATCATAAAAATCTCTAAGTATACATGGAGCTATATTTCAGCGCTATGGCTAGAAGAACAGATGGAAGATGGACCACAGACGTTCGCCATTGTTTTTCCGGAGGAAAGAAACAACCTATAAATACTCAAACGCAAGATGGGTGGATAAAATAATCTTTTGTTTTTCTAAGGAACTTTTTCTAAGCAACTGACCGAGATCTGTAGAAAGTAATGGGGCAGGCTTTCATCCAGCAGTGGATAGAAAATGGCTGAATTTAATCACGCAAAACAATTTGTTAATATGTTTATGTTAATTAGTTACCTAGGCTACTTTGACAGAGTGGGCTGCGTGGCTTTTAAGACAGATGGGTAGATCTTGCTTTCTGGGTTGAGAAACATGCTTATGGATATTTCTGATTGATTTTCTTGTTCACGTTTTATTATGTCCTTGATTTTCCATGTAATCAGGGAATTAAAGAAGAACGTCTCATTTAGTTTGTTGAATAACTGTCAACCATCTTGTCTACTTGAGACTTTCAATTATATCGTACATAGTTACCGTTGCTATGTTTCTAGATTAGCAACTGTTTCTTAATGTTGTTAATTCTTCAAGTATCTCAAATCTAATTACAATCACAATAGCTATCTGACAAAGGTAAGTTGTTCTTTTCTGTAAGATGAGACACGGTAGGAGTCTAGCAGCATTATCAGTGGGCTATGGCTACCACATTATAGTCAACAGATTCTGGACACAAATAATAATAATAATAATACAGAGTAGAACATAAATGTAGACCCATTTGTAACGGTTGTAAAAAACGAAGCAACTGAGAAACATGAAATTTCCTTGCTAAATCCTCATATTTTAGAAAATATTTACCTTACACAATTTCTACGCCACTGTTGTTCCTCGAAGGATCGAACCAGACATGTTCGCATGTTTTTCCGCATTTTACACTATTCGGAACTGGTAATATGACAATCATAAACCCCAACGACTCAAGTATTGAAAAAAAAACACACACACACATAGGTAAGATGAGACCAAACTTGTCGACCTGAGCCTTAGATGGTAAAGGCCATAAAATAAAATTGAAATTAAAATTCAAAACAGAGCCACTGTGTCTAGAACACTCCCGCAGTCTCTGGACGAAGTTTCCATATGCGCGGTGTAGCCAGGGTCGGACTGGGTCTTACGTGTGCAACCGATATAGGAATACCAGCGAAACCTGTTTGCTAGGGTGTGCCTTTGGATCCGACCTCCTGATGTAACTTCAGCTGGATGGATCTCACGAGAAACTTCAACTTCGTGCTCCTTTCAACTTCACCTTGTGGGCGAATTTCCACCTCAAACTCACTAAACATCAACAGTGCTCGTTCTCGATCTCACGTTGCGACGGTGAGGGAAGATATGGGCGAGTTCGATTCGCCCTTACGTGTTTGAACACCTTTGTCTCCAATGCAAGGGTTTTCTGAGGCACTGCAACAATTGATGAGTTGGTTGTTGTGTGGCAGTTACACAATTCATCCTCTCATATAGTACTAATCACAGCAAGCCTCTTTCACTTGGGACAAGCAACAAACCTTCCCTGTGGGTTAGCAAATTCTACACCTATGACAGGTTTGTGTCTGTTGAATACACTAATCTGCGGCCAACGCATTTTTGTTGCCCGTTCGTCAACGATATGCTCTGACCTATCTTTCCTACTGCTACTATCCGGGAATCTCTACTTCCTTTGGGGAATCCTTTGCGCAGTGCGCACTTATCACAAACTCTTGAATACAGCAAGTATGACTTCCTTGATGTTTAGCTCGCGCAGTTTAATTTTTTTGTATTCGAAATGAACCACTCTGACGTCAATTTTCCCACGCTATCGAAAGTCGCTACCGAAATTATACACTTTTTGATGTTTCTTGAAAAGAATGTGTCTTGTTTTTATGTGCATAATCACCTTCCGAAGTTCGTTGGTGTTATTCATTAACACCCTGTGTATCATGAGATACCTTTTTAGTACATCATTAAATACAATCTCTCTTACTATGAATCGGACGACGCTGGAGACTTTTGTTCAGTACTCCCATGCATGGCGCTCTGAGATGCACTCACCCTTATATGAAATTTAGTGCCAGAGTGTTCTTGGTATCTTTGGGCAGCTTGCAGCTTGGGAGATAATGACGGTCGAGAATGGAGTGGGAGTTGCCAAGTGAGGTTAACCGTTCTCCCCCTGTATCTGGTGGCTTCAGATACTAACTTGATTTGCTCAATCTAGCACTCAAACATGTTACAGTATAGCTAATTGATTGAAACAGATCTCAATGTAACTCACAAGATCGAAAGATACAATAAGCATCCAAATAAATTTCTTGATACTTACGTGAAATTTAACCTTGTTTCCAAAGCCTTCCATATTCTTCCAAAGTACCCAGAAACTGTATATGTGCCATTTATTTCTTCCACATCACTCATTGGCGGATCCTGTAATAAAAATGTCAGATTTATGAAGTACTTTTTAGTAAGATAAGTTACAATTGATTTGCACTTCAAGTAGGAAACGTAAATGTAAAGGATCACTGACTGAAGGGGCGTCCAATTATATCCTAACGAGATAAGGGCCAAGCAATATGAACCCAAGTCCTGTTTTCCCCTAATATCTAGCTTGTTCGGTAGGGTTGTACTGCTTGAATTAATGCACATTTTTGCGTTCAAGTCGGGGGTGGTGCAGCTTGCACCTCAATTGTCTCCTGCTCGTCAGCGAGTGAAGCTGAGTGCAGAAAATTGACAGTTGTCCTACGTTCTCAGTGTATGTGTGAGAGAAGAGATTATAGATGGCGTTACGTGCATGTAAACAAAAAAAAACACTTACCTGTTCGAGAGAGATCTCTACGAATAGACGCTGTGAAGTCACATTCTGTAACAATGTTATGTACTATTTAATACTTCCAGCGCTCAAATAGTGTAACACCGTGCAGATCGCCCGAACAAACCAATAATGAAACTTTGGGTTTTGAACTCATCCGTATTCGTACGATTGGGGTTTGAACCAAGGTTTTGGTTTATGTCTTTGTCGTTTTTAGCCCTTTAAGAAGGTTTTTACCAATGAAAATAGACAGAAAAGATTAAAACAACAACAACAGAAGAACAGTTACTATTTTTAAAATGGAAGGTGTCTCTCCTTCCAAACAGTGACATCCTCCTTTCTCCTTTACACCTTCCACTTCCAGTATGGGTCATTTCACGTGAAATCATTAAATGTGATAGCTTGACCAGTTTGTTAATTTTTCATATGTTTCATAACCTTACTAGTGACGTGCTCAAAACTGATTTCATTTTTTTCTCACCTGCAGCATTCTTGGATTCAGTGGCGTGATTCAACGCCATGCATTGCCATTTATTTTTAACTATTTCTTTGTAACCTGTAACAAGAGCATCATTGTGAATCACAAAACGAAACTTACAGGTTTCTTTAAATAGCAAAAGAATTATCCAAAGCTACAATTTCAAGTTTATTGCAGTTCGCACTTTTTAGATATTTAACATTGAATTTCGCAATTCTCGAAAATAATCCACATTATGGAGCAAAATATTACCAAGGTCTTTTAACTTTATATTTCATATTTTATTTTATATTATCGTATTTCATATCCGTTTATGTCTCAGCCTTGGAGGACATTTCGGATAACAGAGCCAGGGAATTTTTTGCAGAGAGGGGGAAAATCCCAACCGTCCCTCATTCCCTCGCTATAAATCAAACACTGTTTTAAGATAATCGCCAATGTGTGGTTTCACTACCTTTTTATTTTATGGGCGTTTCAAATAGGTCTCTTTAATGGCTAATTTTGAGCTTTTCAAATTCCTATTAATGACTAACTCATCTTCAATATACACAGTTTCTAAAAGCCCAGGATGTGTGATACGTTCCAGGAGTGCAAACTAGAACTTTCTATCTGTATACTGTGTACATCAGATCCTTTTCCCAAACTATTGCAAATGCTTACTTTTGCATGCCGCGCCGCCACGGTGATGGAACAGTTTTGAGCAGGTCACTAGTAAGAGTTGCTTTTCTTCCAAGCGTGTGTTGCTTGCTTTACTTGTAATTTGGATGAGTAGCCAATTGAAACACGTGTTTCACGTAAAATACGTAATAAAACACGTATTCCAATTGTTTACTCACCCTAATCGAAAGCAACGGACGCTTATAAGAAAAGCAGCCCACGCGGAATCAGGGCTGATTTTCATGAAAGCTTGCTTTCCTTGCGATTTGGGTGAGTAGCCAATTGAACACGTGTTTTATTGAGTGTTTTATTGTAGTGTCAGGAAGTGACTATTTCTTATCTGACTAATTATTTTTGTTTTCGGACAACCTTCTGAAAACAATGAAATTTGGAAAAATGAGATTCCACGTTTACTTTACGTAACAGGATATTCTCTAAAACGTTTAAATCACGTCCCCTTGCATTTGAGAAGGACGCCTTGACACGGAATTTTATTTGTACCGTTTCATGCCTTGTCAGCGCTGCGTTCTGTTTATATCTTATCACGATATGGAAGCAAGGCCTGTATGTTATTACAATTCTTAGTTTTATGCACAACGAGAGTTTAAATAAAGAAAACCGCGAAATATTTTTTTTCAACTGTCAGCAAGGTTGCGTGCGACATTAAACCCTATCTGCGCTTACCTTTGGACATTTTGTATATTGGGAAATGAATTAAAATATTTACATAATCTGATTGTCGGTGAATCTCAACCAGTAGCTCTTACCCCCTCTATGGAGGTGTCACTCCCCAAAATCTCGAGCAAACCCTACCAACTTTAAAATTTTAAGGTAAAAATAGATAGAAACTCCACAAAACTCTACTTTCACCCTCCCAATTTTGACTTTACTACCCTCAAACTGAAAATCCTATCAGAATCTATGGTTTGACCCGAATCGAGATGTCCCTCTAAACATTCTTGAATTAGGAGTGTAAGTAATAGACAATTACCGCCAAAATAATTGTACTTTCTTGAAATAGATATATTTTCTTCTCATCCATTGAAATGAACTCGAAAAATAATCTTGCGAACTGTGTATTTTTTAAAAATGTAACTGCATTATTTTCATATTACGTCGCTTTTACATTCCTTTGTTTATTAACTTATTCATGGATTTTTATTTATGACCTTTGGCTTAACGCGATAATCTATCCTTTTTTACCTGCATATTAAGAAAAACCTATTTAAAAAATAGATACGTAAATACAGGTTTCATTAATTCATAAATTAATTTAAGTTACTCTTCGAAATGAAAGTGTGGCAACACCGAATTACTACTTTCCACATGAAACAATTGAACGCTACAAAGATGGCTGCCGCAAAGGATGCATGTGATACTAGCGTCTAAGGGGAGCACATGGAAACAAGACGTGGTTCACCTTCGCGCAGGTATAGAGCTCCTTGAATTATAAGTAACACAGACAAGCGCTTGTTCTGCAATTTCCAGCTTGATATGATGGTTAACGTATCGAGAAGCTAATCCAGAGTTCCCGGGATCGAATCATGGAGTCGTTAATTTTACGTTTTTTAAAGAGAATTATTTTTATATCTTTTATGTATATACACATTAGGAAATTTAATAAAAATTGTGATTTATTATTAATATTCGCTTTGGCATTACTCGGCCAGACGGTTCTACCAAATAGAGGCTACTGAAAGCTAGGATATATATAAATAAACCAGGGAGCTGGGTGGTGTGAGTAGTATAACAACAGCCAGTTACACCGGAATGCCGCAGGCCATGTTGGTACTCTGCTTTGCTACACCATGATTTAATTACGTATTAATTAAACACGTCCTTGTAGCTTGAATTCTATAGACGCCACGCAAATGTACTCCGTGGATTGACAGCTCACTAATTAAAAACTAAAATTCAATTTAACCCTTGACCTTTATTTGTTATCCCTTTCCCTGGCTTGGAACAGAGAATCGTACTCCCCCTGAAGGCTTGTTTCATCTTGTCGGAAGAAGAAGAACAACAAATTAATTAGTTTTGAGAATAAAAAATGGGTTGTCCTCGACGAGATACCTACAGGCGCAAAGAAATTAATTTAGTTGAAGAAAAGAAGCAGAAAGGGTAAAGATGATTTTTTTAAACGAAATAAGAAATAAAATTATTATATTTGATCATTGATATCAAGGCAAGAAACCTGAAGTACTCGTCAATATTACGAAGATTTAGGTACCTCTTATTAGTTTTTTGTTAGTACAGGGAAACGGAGTATATATGAAAATTAATATAACATTATATGAATAATAATAATTGATGAATAAAAGTGCATATTACAATGGCATTAACGAACAAAATTATTTGATTAAACGACATTCTAGGACTAAAGTTCATGCGCATGGGAAACGAATGAAAGGAAAATGCGTAAGAATGTTGCGTGTAGTAATCCAATGAGTTTGTTTTGATGGTGAACATACATGATTGGTTGAAGGGTTATATTGTGATAGCAGTTGAAGTGGAAGGAAGTCAGTTTGTGAGAAGATAGCCATGGCATCATTTGCAGAGATTGACGAGAGTGCCTTAGTTACAGCGGCAGAGGAAGTCGAGGCCTCTGTGAAACCTACTATTTCATCGTGTAAGTGTACTTCCCGATGGATCGACGAAGCATGCATTTGGCGTGCTATTAACGATTGGACTCCCGGCAACCATCTTATATGCTGGGGATGTTTTAAGGGAAAAGGTAGTCAACGTGATCATGCTTGCATGGGTATGGATGGATTTTCGTTTATTCCAATTCCCTGGGAGGAAACACAATCATCGTTAAACAACAAAGCAGCAGATATTTTGAAGAATCCGGAAACTCAGCAGAAGTTGTTTGCTGTGTACTTGGAATCTCATCCTGATGGTGTGAACCTTGCAAAAAATTTGGATTGGGCATTACAGCACTTGATGAAAACTTGTGTTTGGAAGTTGAAAGAAGCATTGCTGGAAAAAGATTGCCACTCGTCGCCATATTGCTAAGAGACAGTGTTTGTGAAGTGACATTGAACTGTGTAGTGGACATTATATTCATTGGAACTATAATTATTGGACTTATAGTTATTGGAACTGTGTAGTGGACCATCCTATTTACTGGCACTGTGTAGTGGATATTGTGTTTGCTTTAGTGGATATTATGGCTCAGTGTACATACTGTATTGGTGAATATATTTTGGACAAGTGTGTGTTGAACACCGTAAGTACTTATTTACAAAATAATCCTATTGAATGCGCTGAGTGTAATTTACATCAACCCCATAATTGCATGTACGTTTGGAATACCGGATTTGTTATTGCAAACTATATTCAAAGTCATTTGAACGATCCAGAACTTTTCAAAGACTATTATGAACTTTTTGTACAACAGGGTCATTCACATATTTTGAAAACTACCTTGTTTAATGTTATTTGTCAATTTATTCGAGACCCTGAATGCATTGCACAAATTATACCTGTAATTGTAAAACAAAACAAAACGCTGACTAGTTCACGCGTACTTAGTGCAAGACAGTACATCATTGACTTTCAAGGGTTTAAGATTTCCCCTAAGGAATACATTATTAGAG